>VMDO01001228.1:181093-222029 GCA_007922755.1 Pedetes capensis | reverse complement strand
TTGAACAAGAGAGACAGAAAAAGAATTGATGCTTTTGAATTGTGGTGCTGGAGACGTCTATTGAATATACCATGGACTGCCAAAAGAACCAACAAATCTGTCCTAGAAGAAGTACAACCAGAGTGCTCCTTGGAAGCAAAAATGGCCAGACTGCGTCTTACATATTTCGGACATGTAGTCAGGAGAGAACAATCCCTGGGGAAGGACATCATGTTTGGAAGAGTGGCAGGTCAACGCAAAAGAGGAAAGGCCTCCACCAGATGGATTGACACAGTGTCTGCAACAATGGGCTTAAACATAAATAAGATTGTTTGCCTGGCACAGAATCGGCAAGTGTTTTGATCTGCTGTACATAGGGTCGCTATGAGTCGGACTCGACTCGATGGCACCTAACAACAACAACAACTCCCTCTGAATGTCATACTTTAGCAACTCAAAGCCCCACCTTATCTGACTTTCACTTTCTCCACCCCCTCCTTCCCTGCTTGTAACCCAGGATATAAGCCTTCACCCTGCAAAACGAGTCAGGGTCCCAACACTGAACTGCTGCGCAAGTGAGGTGTGATACCCTCGAGCTCAAGCTTTAATAAGGGCTCTTTGTTATTGCATGCGACTTCAGACTCCTCCCTGGTGGTCTTTGGGAAACTCAAACTTTGGGCACAACCATATATATATATATATATATATATATATATATATAAACTTTTTTTTTTCCGGTACTGGGGGTTGAACCCAGGGCCTCGTGCTTGCATGCTTTGCAAGTGCTGGACCACTGAGCTGCACCCCCAGCCCATTTTTATGTTTTACTTTTTTGAGGCAGGGTCTCTCCAAGTTACGCAGACTGCCTCTGGTCTCGAACTTGCGATCCTCCTTCCTCCGCCTCCCAAGCTGCTGGGATTATAGGCGTGTGCCACAGTGCCCGGTGGCTTTTTTTTTTTTTTTAATAAAAATTAAAAGAAGGTAGGATCTAATGGTAATAGACTGGCTGGGGAAACCCAGCGAGGCCTGTCTGTCCGGATTCTTCTCAGCCTCTCTGTGCAGCATTCCTTCCTCCTGGGTGTGGAGCCGGCCCCTCTGGAATGAGGGTCTTATGACCTGCTATCAGACAAGGGGAGGTCAGGGGTCTCTGGCCGCTCCTGGACAAAGAGGCGGGGATCGTTGGATATATTGAGGCTTTATGTCTGGCTTGGAGAAAAGGGGCCCTGGTTTCTGTGACTCGCCTTGGAGAAGAGGAAATCTAGTGTCCCTGGCTCCTCTTGGGGGAGGTAAGGACAAGAGACAGGAGGGCCATCAGCTGGGGTTCGGAGGCTGCTACTGAGGCCTCCGATGGCCCCTGGCTCAAACCACTCAGCACGCCAAGCATTGTACTTTGGGGTATCATTTTCTGAACCCTGGCAAAAGGAAAACTAAATTTTAAGGCTTGGAGACCAGGATCATCACTTTTTAGGGACAAGGGGACAGATAGGACCAATGACAGACAAGAGCTGATTTGCAAGGGCTGGCAAGAGTTGGATGTTAAGAACGAGCTGCTTGTGGGGTTGGGGCTGCAGCTCGGTGGAGGAAGCTTGCCTTGCTGACCAGGCCTGGGGTTTGTTTACCAGCACCCCAAAAACAAAACCCAAAAAACTGGTTGTTGGATGGCAAAGCAGTGGTTGGTAGCCTGAAATCAGCCACAGTGGGAGTATTTGCACGATAGGAAGGAGCAAAAGCTATACATTAGGGACTAAAAAATAAAATCCTATAGTCCAGGATTTGCCAGTGTCAGGAAATGACCCATCACGTCATTTTACTTCACAGAGGAGACTGGGGCTGGGTGGCCCAGCTGAACATCCCTGCATATCTATCACAAATCGAAGCCTCACCACGCCCCAGCTGCATGACCTTTTCCAGCCATTTTGGTCAGATAGGACAGCAGAGGCCAATACCCAGCTCTGTGGGTAGCTGTAGAGATTGGAGAGGTTAAATGAGATGATCGTGAAAAGCGCACGGTGCTAGGCTGTGAGCTCCACAAACCTTGGTTCTCACGCTATTTTCAGCCCCATGTGGGGAGGAAGGGAAGTTTCTCCCTGACCCTCTGCCCCACTGTGCCCTGCTCTCCTTTCTTCCCCAGGCAGCCCGAGTCTCCCTTCCCCAAGATGGATCCTAGGCACCACAGCCTCCCACACAAAGCCAGACACATTTGGAATCGACCCCTAGCACTTTCCCTCAGCCTCTGCCTGGGAGCTGGCCCTGGAGACATTGCCTGACCTGCCTTGTCGGACAGTAGATCACAAGATCCCACTCCAGAGCGTCCTGCCCCACACTCAGGAGGGAGGAATGCCGCATGGAGAGGCCCAGAGGAATCTGGACAGACAGGCCTCGCTGGGTTTCGCCTCTCGGTCTCCTGCGATTGGATCGGATCGAAGCTCCGTCCAATCACAATCCTGCACAGCTGCTCCTTCTTCACCAAGCCCAGCAGAACAATGCATGGTCCATCCTGGGCTTTGGGTCTTCAATCTGAAGGCTCCGTGTCGCACAAAACTATGATCCAATAAATTTGTTACCATTTTCTGTTGCTAACTGGTTTCTGTCTTAGGGATGTTACGCCTGCCCTTTATGACCCTAGAGGATGGGGTCAGGCTGCTGCTCCCCTGCGCTGACTCCGAATCTGGTGGGAAAAATGTTCTCAATCCTGAGTGGTAAAATGGTTTGTTCAAGGCAGCACTGCCTGTAGGGGCCAGGACCAGGCTTTGATCCTCACCCTCATTGGCTCCAAGGCTGGATCTCTGCCAAGGTCCCCTCTCCCCAGCCCAGTCCCATGAGGCTGGCGCAGAGCATAAGGTTTCAGGCTGAGTGCATTGGGGTCCAACGGCTGCCTGACCCAGGGGTCAGCCGGAGCTGCTAGCCTGGGGGTAGAGCCTGCAGCTCCGGGCCTGGCAGGGCTCACTCGAGCCTTCTTCAGGGGCTCTGGACCCCTAGGCTCACCCCTTCTCCTCTAGGGCGCCTCTCCCCACCACACCTGGCTTCAGGGGAGTCACCCCAAACAGCAAACTGGGTCCTTCAGGATGTCACTTGAGGAGGAAAAAAGGATTTTCTTTCCTGATGAACAGTTTGGTGGTTTGCAGCTCCCACCTTGAAGGGAAGGCTGGTGGAGGCTGGGAGTGAGGGGAGGCAGTACCCAAACCCCCTCAAAGCTCCTTTCTGATTCCTTGCCCCTGCCCTCCTCTCCCCTGCTCCTAGCCCTGTTTGCCAGGTTCCTCCCACCATCCCACCCCTAGGACAGCTCTGGCACTTTCTGATGCCCAGAAACATTATGCCCGCTCCCAGCAAACAAAACCAGGGCAGAGAAACTGGCAACTAACACCCTGTCTCTCTCTTCTGAGTGCTTGCCTCCTGCCTGGGAGGGTTGGACCCATGACATCATCGCCCTTAAATCCTGGGGGCCCAGCCCACATGGTGGTGCATGCCTGTAATCCCAGCAGCTAGGGAGGCAGAGGCAAGAGGATCGCAAGTTCGAGACCAGAGGCAGTCTGTGCAATTTAGCGAGACACTGTCTCAAAAAAAAAGTAAAAAAAAAAATGGGCTGGGGGTGCAGCTCAGTGGTCCAGCACTTGCAGAGCATGCAAGTGTGAGGCCCTGGGTTCAACCCCCAGTACCGGAAAAAAAAAAAAAAATTCCAGGGACCTTTTGCCTCCATCTGCTCTGAGAGCTGCCAGCCTCTGGTCACCCAGAGGCCTCCGCCCAGAGGGGAGACCCCGTAGCTGCGTGCTCCAGGGGTTTCAGGAAGGCCCCTGGGCCCCACACCTGCCTCCCAAACCCAAGGGGATGCTGGGTGCTGGGGCCAGACATAGGCCAGAGTGAGATGTGACTGACTGGGTTTACTCATCCCCTCACACCCTCACGCGTGACAATGCAGAGCAAGTGGGAACACAGAACCCAGACCCCTCAGAGTCCTCAGTACAAAATGGATTTGAGGTACACGGATTCCCTCACCAGGCGCCGTTTTTCACACTCGATGCCCACATCACGGAGCGGATGCGTGGGCTGTGTAAACTCAGGACTTTGTGCTGGTCTGAGATGATCCATTTGTTCATTTATTTTTGTCTTTCTTTCTTTTTTTACCTGGCTGGTTACTGCTTCATCTGACATCAAATTTGGGGTGATCATATCCTTCATTGTCCACCCCAGGACACTCTGGGGTGTGGCGGGGGCGCTAGGGTTCAGTATGCTGAAACAACAGGTATCACTGGGTCACAGGGTGAATCTTGGGGCTTCCAAGAGATGTGGGAGGCCAAGGTGAATCTGTAACCACCCCGTGCCCCAGTGTAGAGAGATGGCAAGCCCCAGACTGCATTTGCTCAGCTTCAATACAGAACAGGTGGCCACAGCCCTGACAAGAAACCCTTTCAGAAGCCCCAATGACATCCGATAGCCCCCTCGCCAGATCTGTGGTCTCGCAGCAGCCCTAAATGCCCACTCTTGCTGAGGGGCACAGCGGTTTGAGCCCTGTCTGCTGACAGAGCACCCACTCCTTTGCTGTTATTAACAGGCTCTGAGCCTCCATCTCTGCATCCATGAAATGGGTGTCCTCAAAGGAGAACGATCAGCAGGCAACATTCAAGAAAGGCACAGTTCTGGGCATTCGTTGCGGTCAGTTGGATCTGAACCTGTCGGCTGAAATAGCAAGGATTAGAGGGTGGTGGAGGGAAACATAGGGAGGGACGCAGAGATCCAGGGAGGTAGGACCATCACCAGGTGCAATTCTACTTCTTACTGGCTGCCTGGCCTCAAGCAAGTCCCATCTGTAAAGTGAGGATTGGAACGACCGTCCCTAAGGGCCTTCCCTGCCTGAACTGACAAGGGAGGTTAACCTGGGTTATTTCTGCCTTCCAGGGGCCTCAGGGTGTTGACTCTGCAGCAGGGATTCAAAGCTGGCGGAGGAGGCGAGCACTGGAGGAGATCATTGATTAGCACTGGATCAGCAAAAGTGGAGGGCTTACGAAACGCTTCCCTCAGGACAGGAAGAGCGGTGAAAACCAATGTTTAATGTGGCATTCCTTAGAGCCTCCCCAGATTACCTCACCCCGGAGCACAGCATCCGACCCTTCCCTAAGCATCTGCAGAGATGCAATCTCATGTGGCCACTCCAACCCTGCAAGAGAGGCTGACTGCTCCCGTTTTGCAGACTAGAAGACTGAGGCCCACTATGGACAAGTGGATTGCTGCAACTTGTACTGCGGAGAGGGAGGCTGTTTTCAAGTCTCAAAAGAATCCATGTCTGGGCTCTTCCAGCAGCCCCACAGACACCTGCAGCTGAGAATAAAAGCATACTTGCACTAGAGCCAAACCTTATAGATTAGTATGGGAACCCATGGAGAGATTGCTCCTCTTTGCCCCTCCAATGTTTTGGGGTTTTCTTATCCCCCACCCAGACCATAAGTCCTTGAGGGCAAAGGTCATGGCTGAAATTTCTGTCATTTCCCACAGAACTTAGATCAGTACACAGAACAAAGATCTTTTCAATGTAGACTAAGGGAAAATATTCTGGAATAGTATTCAGTCATAAAAAGGAAGTAGCTCTTTATGGAGTGATAGGAAATGGTCACCAAGAAGTAAATTCAAGGTGTACAATAATATGGGTTATATGTTGTGATATATGGAGAAAAAGAAAAATATATACACATGCTCATTCATCCATTCATACACACATACATACATACATACATACATACATACATACATACATACGAGGTACAATCAAAAGATATGGTGAATGTTTAAATTAAAAAATGTGTTACAGTAAGACACCTATGAATCCTCCTCAAAAAAATACTGTCCCTGGCTTCAAGCACACTTACCCCATCATTCTTGTCACATTTTTTTTTTTATTGGAAATTTTTAATGTACACCTTAATGTGATTCATTCTGATTCTTGTCACATTCTGAAGCAGTTTTGGAAGTCCTCTTTTGTGAGGGTCTTTAGTTGCATTATTGTGGCTGTTTCTGATGTCCCAAATTGATTCAAAATGGTAAACTTTTATGGTCATTTTGATTTTGGGGGAGAGCCAGAGGTCATGTGGTACCCCATCTAGTGAATAAGGTGAATGAGGACACACCACAATGTTTTTATTTGAGAGAAATTGCCATATCAAAAATGGTGTGTGACATGGAGCTCTGCCGGGATGGAGGATGAAACTGAAGAGATTACGAAAGAGGCCTCCCAGGACTACTTCAGAAAGTGAGAAGAGTAGTGGGGTAAGGGTGTTTGAAGCCAGGAGGAGTATTTGCGGGAGGATTAATGGCGATGTGTCTTTTTACTGTAATAATTTTTTATTTACATATTCACCATTTTTTTTATCACATCTTGTCATATATGTTTTTGTTGTTGGGTGCCATTGAGTCAGAACTGACTTATAGAGACCCTAAGCACAGCAGAACGAAACACTCCCCAACACTGTGCCATGCACACAATCTTTTTATGTTGAGCCTATTGTTGCAACCACTGTATTTCTTCTCACTCAGAGTTGTGCTACATCAGCAAAAGGAGGTCCCAGGGGTTTTACTCCAATCCTGTCATTAAGGTTGACTCTACTTTGAGGAGGCAACTCTTCCCCAGTGGTTTTTTAAATGGCTTCCAGGCTGGGGCACTCATTTTTCTGGCACTATATTTGACAGTACTTCTCTGCTATTCATAGGGTTTTCAATGACTAATTGTATCAGGAGTGAGTTGCCAGGTCTTTCTCCCTAGTCTGTCTTAGTCTGGAAGCTCAGGTGAAACCTGTCCACCATGGGTGGCCCTGCTAGTATCTGAAATAGCTTTCAGCATCACAGCAACACTCAAACCCCCACAACAGGACAAGCGCACAGACACGCGGGGTTGTCATACATACAACAAGCACAAAATACACTGGGAACAGTGTTTGGCAACTGGTTTCCTCCAGGATGAAAACCAAGTGGCAGAGGAACAGGGATGGAAAGGCACTTTGAACCCTGGACCCTTCTACATCTCTTTTTACTTTTATTACTACTACTACTACTACTACTACTACTACTACTACTACTACTATTATTATTATTTTGCCATACTAGGGGTTGAACCCAAGGCCTTGAGCATGCTAGGCAAGCACTCTACCACTGAGCTGCACCTCTAACCCTTTTTTATTTTTTATTTTTTTTCTCTTGTTGTGAGGCAAGGTCTCATGGAGGTCAGGCTGTGTCTGACCTCCAACTTGTGATCCTCCTGCCTCTGCCTCCTGTGTAGCTGGGATTACAGGCATGCGCCGTAGCATCTGGCTCTTTCTGTACCTTTTGGATTTTGAACTGTGGACAAACTATGTTTAAAATAAATTCAACAAACATTTTCAAGTTGAAAATTGCTCAAGATGGGCTTGTGACTTTCAAACGTGAACCACAGGATGGTCTGGGGGGAATGTTTCCTATACCCCAATTGTGACCAAAATTTCCCAGGGTGACCCAGCTACCAGGCAATCCCAGTAGACTGAAGTGGACAGGGCTCTTGGAGACTCGCTCCCCAATTCACCAGCTGGGCGCTGGCTAGGAGGCATATGGGGAGGGATGGCAGGCCTTGCATGTGGAGGGTCCTGACTGCTTCCCCAGCTGTGGGCTCTGCTACAGCTGAAAACGTGACTCTGCTGCACAAAGCCTCACAGAGCTTCTTGGCTGGACACACAGACATCAGGACATGAAGCAGGGCACAGAAGACAAGAGGGCCTTATTTTGTCCTTGGTATAACGCCAGAAATGAATCCCCCCATGCCTTGCAAACAACCAGGGTGACCCTGAAGAAGTTTATCTCCCCACTCTAAACTACTTTTGGAGCGAAAGGCAGGGCTGTGCATAGTCACCCCCAGGTGACAAGACCAGATGAGACCTCCTGGGGAAACCGGGACTCTCTCGCCAAGGGAAGCCCGGTCACCAGAGCCCTGCAAGACGGCGCACACTGGTGGTGCCAGCTACTCAGGAGGCTGAAGCAGGAGGATGGCTTGAGCCTGGGCCAGCCTGGGCTTGAGTTCCAGACCAGCCTGGGCAACACAGCAAGACACCATGTCAAAAATAAATAAATGAGGAAATAAACAAATAAGAATTTAAAAATCCTATCAGCAGGAAGCCAGTAAGAAGACATTTTGGACCCAGGGCCTGCAGAGTGAGCCTTCCGATTCTGGTTCTCACGCCTCCGTCAGCTCCACACTGCCCCCTCCCCTACCAACTGACAGCAGTGCGGATTAGGCTCTGGGGAACCCCTGGGCAAACCTTGCCTGTGTTCATGCCGCCTCTCTTCTCTGAGCCCCACTTCCTTCCTCTGTTGTTGTTGTTAGGTGCCGTCGAGTCGGCATTCGACTCATAGCGACCCTCATAAGGTTTTCAATGGCTGTTTTGGGATTGCCTTGGGAGTGGATTGCCAGGTCCTTCTCCCATTTTTGTGGTGCTGGGAATCGAACTCGGGACCTCAGAGACTCCAGCGCAGCGCTCTACCAACTAAGCTAAATCCCAGCCCCTTTCTTCCTCTGCGGGCCCTAAATCAGGACCCCTGCCCACAGGGAGAATGAACGTCTCCTATGCAGCCAGGCGCAGGGCAGGCGCAGGGCGAGCTGCGGTTTCTCTTCCCCTCGTGCACAGGACTAACAAAAGGACACAAGCCTCATCCTGAAACTCTTGGGGTGGCAGCGGGAGCCTTTCTCCCAGACCACGGCCCCGGATGCGGCCGGGGGAGGAGCATGGCGGGCAGCGCACGCAAGGAGCCCGCCATTCTAACTCAGGGAGGCATTTTGCAAGGCACCTCCTTGTGGTGACTCATGTTGGGATGCCCTAAAAACTCAACAAAAACCCCTCTGAGTTAAAAGCAGAAGTGGAGTGTGGCTCCAGTTGCCTGGTACCTTCTGCCCCACCCCCGCCCTGGCCAGGAGGGGAGCACAGGGGATCTGAGGGTCTCTGAGCAGACTGAACTGGATTCCCCCACGTCCCCCCACCCAGCCTGTCACCAGGGGCTAGGCACATCTACACAGGGCCCAGGCCAGAGGGGAGAACGTGGGGATAAGAAGGAAGGCCAGGAAAATGAAGGAGTGACTTCTCCCGCGAGACCCCCTCAAGCCCTGTATACTGGTGACTGTAGAAGCCTAAAGCCCTTCTGCTCCCTTCCATTCCTGAATTATAGTCCAAGGGGAAAGGAGAAGGGGGTGGGCAGGGACTCTTTACTCCCTTAACCCTCAGCCACAGACATCAACTTGTTTGGAGCCAGAACTACCTCTGCAGATCACCACCTGCTGTGTGACCTGGGACATGTTGCTTAACCTCTCTGAGCCTCAGTCTCCTACCTGGAAAATAAGGACATTACAAGTACTTGTTATAGGGGTTCAGTGGGGCTGGGGAAGGGCTTTGCCAACAGTGGAGTCCTCTGCAGAAATGGGAGACTGTAGTCACCTTTCCAGTGGTCTGATGCTGCTCCCAAAGTCTCCTCCTAAGAGGAGTCTTGGATTCTTGCTCTGCCACTTACCGAGATGGTTCTTAGAGCATGGGACCTGCCCACTGCACCGTAGACCTCTAGCCAGCCCTTGACCCCCTCATACAGGCCTCTGCTCAACTATCCCTTCATCAGAGAGGCTTTTTCTTCTCACCCTCTATGAAAAGGCAGCCCAGGCCCTCCTACTCCTGCCCTGCTTAATTCTCTCCACCCAACTTGCTTGTTGTTAGGTGCTGTCAAGTCGGGTCCGACTCATAGCAACCCTATGTATAGCAGAACAAAACATTCTCCCGACACTGTGCCATGCCCAGCACTATGTCAGTGCTTTTCTGCTGTTCACAGGTTTTTCGATGCCTGATTGCTCTGGAGTGGACTGCTGGGTCCTTCTCCTAAGCCTTCAGCACCCTCTATTCCCAGGTGGTCTCCCATCTAAGTATTAACCAGGTCCAGCCTGGCTTAGCTTCCAAGATCTGGCAAGATCAGATGCCCGGGTGGTATGGCTGTAGACCACCACTCAACTTACTATCCCCAAAATGCCAGGCATTTCCAGGGTTCTCTTCCTACCCCACCCCTTCCCCAAGAGTAAAACCCCAACACAATCAAGGCTATTTTATTCACTACTAGATCCCAGTCCCTGGGCTGGGACCTGGTGCCTCAAAGGTGCGACTGTGGGTGTTAGATGAATCAATGAATGAACTCGACATAGATAAGGTCCATATGGCTGATTCCCTAGGGACCCCGCATACACTGTCTTAGGACTTCTATTTCTGGTGTTTGCAACATTTATTCCTAACCTTTGACTTTTCAGTCTGTGTCACATTTATTGCGGTCCATTTCATGTGAGGTAAGAGTATAAACGGAACCTCAACCAAATGGCTGCACAATTTATTCCCCGCTGATTTGTGACATCTAGAGTTTCATCAACAAGGGCTGGGACTAGGACCAGGTTCCCCTAGGCCAGCTCCCGCCCCTTTCTCACACCAGGGGCTCTGAGCTCCACTGTTCACTAGGCTGGCTGCCTGCTCATCAAGCGCACAGGAATTGGAATTAGATGATCTGTGTGTGATCCACCTTTCAGCTCAGCCTCACCCTCTGGGTGACCCTGGATGACAAGAGGATGTGTTTTTCTAAGCCTCATTTTTAAACCTCGGTAGTTTCATCTGAGCAATGGACCCAGAGGTAGCATGAGGCCCCTTTCACAGAGCGGCTGCGGGGCCAAATACGGCAAGGCAGGCTGTGAATGTGGCGCGCACACGCACACAGGTTGTGGCCCGGCTGTTATGCACCCCACCCTGCTGAAGCACGTTCATCCAGTGGGGCTGCGGCCACTCTGGGAAGCTGGCAAGTGGTGCCAGCCCTCCTGAGGGACAGGCCACCTTTTCCAGTGAGGGGGAGAGTGGAGACAAAGCCCAGCCAGGAGCGCCCCCGCTGGGAGCCTGCGGGTCCCCTTAGGAAGTGAAGAGGGAGTGGAGCAGCGTCCTCCATTCTCTGTTCGTAGGAAAGCTCTGACTACTCAGAGGGAGTGTGAAGCAGTCATCAGCGGAATCTTTTACTCCTTCCAGAAACCTCTGCCCATTGACTCTTGTGGTCCCAGCCCATGGATGAGGAGCCAAGGCGCTCGGCGGGGAGGGAGCAGGGCCTCTTCCACGTGGGGACATCCTTGGAGTCTACTTCAGACCATGCATTCAGCCGGCACACAATAAACACTTGGTGTGCCCATTTCAGATGGACTAGGGCTGCGACGGGAGCAATGTTAGCTGATGGGGACCCCAAGGACGCACGGCAGGGGTCCCCGGGCTGGCTGATTGCAGAAGTGCATCCCAAGTGTCTAGCGCCCACGCAGAGTGCGGGTGCTGGCCTCAGTCTCCCCACCTCTGAAATGGGGAGAGGGCGTTCCCGCAGGCTCGCAGGTTCGCTGCAGTGGAAGCGACAGAGCGCGGGAGGGCGCCGCAGGGCGCCCCCCGGCCTGCGTGGCGGCCGCGCGCACGAGCGAGCGCAGGGGGCGGCGCGGCCCCGCGGCGGGGAGGGGCAGGAGGGGCGCGGGCGCGCGCAGGCGGCGGCGGAACCCGGCGGAGCAGCGTGCGGTGCGGCCGCGGCGCCGCCGACTGGTGTGGGAGCCGCCGTCCGCGCCGTGCTCCGCCGGCAGCCGAGCCAGCCGCGCGCCGGTGAGTGGCCTGGGGCCGGGCCGGGAGGGGCGGGGGCCCGGCGCGGGGCCGGCACCCCATGGCGGGCCGGGCGTGGGCGCGTGCGCGCGCGGGCCGCGGCTCCCGAGGACGCGATCGGGGCGGCGCGCGCCTCCTGGGGGGCCGGGGCGCGCTGGGGCGCGCGGGGCCCAGGGAGTCCGCGGCGGGGCGGCGCGGGCCCGCTGCGTCCGCTGGGTGTGCTCGCGGGAGGGCGTGCGTGGGCCCGTCGGAGGGGCCGGCTGTGCCCACGAGAGAGCGGTTCCTGGGGCCCGAGGCGGGTTCCAGGGGGGCCGTGTGCCCACGTGTCGGAGTGTTCCCAAGTGGTTGTGTGCACACGTGTGCGCCTGCGAGGGCGGCGGTGTGCATCGGTGGGTGCGTGCAGTTGTCCCCAGCGGTGGGAGACTGTATGGATGATAGGGCCCAGCACCCACGCGGCGTGCACCAGGCTGCTGGGTGCGAGATGTGCCCGCTGACCCTGGTGCCATGGAGGGCACCGCCTGGGCGCTGGGCCTGACTTGGTGAACCCGGGGTCCGCACGACAGACTTGCACAGCCTGATGGGCCTGGCACCCGTGGAGGCCTTGGAGCTGGCTGGGTGGGGGCTATGGTGGGCACCTCATCCGGGCACCAGAGGACTTGTGTCCAGTTTTCCTAAATACCCCTTGGTTTCCCTGGTTTTATGCTTGATTCTCTCCATCCGGGCTAAATGTTGACCCTGTCTGCAGGGTTGGGGAGCAGACCCTAGGGAGACCAGGATCCCCCAGACACTTGTCCCTCTGTCTATCCGGGGGCCTCTTTCTGCCCATCTTGCCAAGTATACAATATTACATTGATGATGTGTGCCGAGCCTTGGCTCCAACTGAGAGCCCCCGAGACAGTCACGTTGATCACAGCAAGTTTGGGACATGTCTTCCAAGGGCTGTCCTTGCAGTCTTGACTGTGTTGTGTTTTATAATGTTGAAAATCTTTACAGTCAAAAGTCTTAATTGCTTTAAGGCAAACTTTAGAAATTTGAGAGCTCCCTAGTTCCCTGCACTTTCAAAAGTCAGCCTGCCTTTCCAAGGGGAAAATGTCGTCTTAGGAGTGTGGTGTGTGTGCAGGCAGACCTTAGAGGCACGTTTAAAAACCGTGTCGCTAATGGGAGAAGAATTTCATTGAAAGGGACGCAGAGCTGGTTGGAAGCGCCTGCCGCCAGCATGGAGAGCTTACCAGTGAACTTTGGACGTCTTCTTTCAGCAAACAAAACCTGGAAGGAAACAAAAAGACCCACATTCCTTTTCTTTCTTTCTTTCTTTCTTTCTTTTTTTTTTTTTTTTTTTGTCCTGAGAAATGAAGGGGAAAAAAAAAAAAACCCACTTCTGGGTTTGTTGGAACTGCTGCCTCTCCCTCCCCCACCAGGGCCAGGCCCTCCCTGGATCCCCCACCCCCAAATAAAATACGCCTGTGGGGAGCTGGGGAGTGAGTCACTCCCTGGCAGAGAGCCCCACGGCAAACATTTGGGAAGGTTCTTGCCTAACTTCCCAGAAGAAAAGGCCCAGGATTTAAAATGGTCCCTGCGGTTTGTCAGCCTCTGCGCCCCGTCTGCTTCGGAAATGACTAAAAAGTACTTTCTAGCTCCACAGAATCAAGTCGCAGTCTTACGCCATGGCCAGGTTGGGCTGGATTTAGAGCTGTGCGGATTCCCAGAAGTGGAGCCCGTGGCTCTACCAGGTGTGACTGAGCAAGGAAGGAGGAGGGAAGAGGGAGAGACTCTTTTATGGAGTGCCACCTGTGTGCAGGGCACTGTTCTGCGAGTCCTTCACCCTCCCAGGCATCTACTGCAGAAAGTGCCTTTTGGCTTTATGCACAGGGAAACGGAGGTACAGAGAGCTCAAGCCTGTGCCCCAGATAGCCAAGAGTGGGTGGTAGCAAAATCCTGAGTCACCTGCCTGACTTCACAGCCCTTCCTTTCTCCATTGCACCCAGGACGGGCCATTTGACTTTGTAACACCTATACACTCAACTGAGTCTGGCCATGAGTGAGGGTTTATTCATCCCCATTATATAGATGAGAAAACTGAGGCTCCAAGAGAGGCACTGGCTTGAGTAGTTTTGTCAAGGTAACACCATAACTAATGGCCCCCACTTATTGAAGCTAGTCCGTGGGACAGGCAGTGCTCACAGCCTCAGATGCCTTATTCCATGCCGTCTGCTCACCAGCGTTCTGATGTGGGAACTAGCAAGGTGCCATCCTACAGGGGAGGAAACTAATGTGCTGGTGTGCAATAGCCCCAGGCCTGTCCGAGCAGAGCCCATCGCCTCCCTCCTTGGAAACCCAACATGTTAAGTAACCTGGGCAGAGTCGTGGCTGGCAAATGGCAGAGTCAGGATTCGAACCCATGACTTCTATTCCAGGGCTGAAGTTCACAGCCTTAAGCCCTGTGGGGCTGCCTGTACTGTGCTTTTTCCCTGTGGTGTGCTGCAAAGCCACGTGGGTGAGGGCAAGCCGAGTTCCTGTAGGGCCTGCTAAGGCCCAGCCTTCCGGGAGAGGTATTCCCAAAGGCCTTCGGGGCTCATTCTTGCACCTCTGGGGCGAATGACCAGTGCCCAGGGCCAGAGCCGCCAGAGAGGAAAGAAGGGGCTGCGGCTCACATTTTGTCCTTCCTTCCCAAGTGCCAAGGATCCGTTTCATAAGGGAAGTGTCAAAACAATTGTCCAAAGGAGAAAAATATTTCCTTCCTCTTCTGAGCTGGACCAAGAAAGGGAGGTGGCAAGCGGAGGGTGGAGAACCTGATGAATCATCCAAGATTAGATACAGGTTGGCACCTCCACGCTTGTGTGGGGACAGAGCCGGACTCTGCTCCGGGAAGAGCCAGGCGTTCAGACGCGGGGATGGAGGGTCACCTGCACAGGTCCTCACGTCCTGTTCCCAATATCTGACAACATGATCGTCTCTGTGAAGGCTTCTTGACGTCCGCCATGTCAGTCGCCGGCCTGCCCCTTTCCCTCGTCCATTTCCAATTCCGTCACAGTTTCTAGAATGTTGTGTGTGAAGACCTGCATGGTGTGGGCTGTGCTTTGACCCCACTACTGCTCTGTGGTGCTGCAGTGAAAAGGCATTTCTCGTCCTGCCAAGGATGTTCTGCGAATTGATGAACATTTGCACATCGCTTCGAGATGCGTTAATTTGAGGTGTGAAATAATAGATCTTGTGCAAAGGCTCAGCCATATTTCTGGCATTGATAGGTTTCTCTCCCGTCTGGCCTGTGATTTGGGAAGGTAAAAATAGGCCTTGCTTCTCCATTTTTATCTTTTTTTTTTTTTTTTTGCTGACGTCATTCTTAGGAAGTGAAGTGCATGAGCTGTGGAAGTTTCCTAGGCCATCACCAAAGAGCTCAGTGCTCTGGGAAGCAGGGTGCTCTTGCAATAAGGGGGTCCTGGGTGGTCTGTGACCCCTGAGTGTCCGTAAAGGGCTTCGAAGAGAGTGGGGGTAGATGGGCAGGCCTGGCCACAGACCAGCAGCAGACTGCTGAGGACCATGGTGGTTTGTTGGTATCCGGCCTTCTCACTTCTGACTCCCTGGTCATGTGGTCATGGCAAGGTAACCTTTTGGGAAAATGCTGATTGAAAAAGAAAAACAAAATGGGACAACAGCTTCCACTATTCCTGTCTGAATTGGGTATGGGACACACCACCCGTCCTCTGGCCGAATCCAGATCAAGCCAGTGGCTTCCTCAGAACCCACGTCCAGACGGAGGTGACAGTGAGGCACATCAATTAGTGGTGTAATTTCCTGTGACGTTAACTTTGGGAACTTGAACGTGGAGTGCGATCTAGCGTTTTGACATCTGACCTGCTAACAGGACTCGCTTGTGTGAAAACAGCCCCACGCGCAGTCTGCACCATCATCTCCCGCCCTGGATTTTTCCACAGGCGACTCCTCATACGGTCTGGTGGCAACGGTGCTGGTCTTCCAGGCAGGCTTCTTGGTTTCCGCTGGACAGGATGATAGCACCCCCTGAACTCACCAGCCACCACCCCTGGAGCCAGGCTCTCACTTCAGGCACATGCCGGGGGTGATTGGAACGGAAGGTGGGGCTGCCGGGGTCTGAAATGCGCTCAGTTCCAACGGCCCTGATCTGCACGGAGCTGTTCTTTCTTTCTTAGCCATCTGCACGATGGTGACCTCATAGAAAAGAAAAAAGGGGGCTTTGTGCAGGAATTCCACAGAGTGTGAAGGAATTTGGGCAGGGGAAGCAGGCGGGAAGTTGCCATGGGGAGCTTGCAGTGCCTGCATTTTCCCCAAATTCTTTAACCCTCACACTTCAAAATCAAGCTCAACCCTGGCGAACAGAGATCCCTTTCAGGGAACTCCCCTGCGTCCCCAGTTGTCAGAGAGGCTCCTGGGGTTCGTCCTTTCGATGCAGCCTTGGTGCGGGTGATCGGCAGAGTTGGAATTTGTTCCTAACCCCTGTCTCCAACACCTGCCTCTCTGTTCCTTGCCCTCGAGCCCTTTGGAACTGCAGATTTCTGGGAAGAGATATGCAAGGGGACACAGTTACTTTACCAGTGACCTTCCACTCTGGTCGGTCCAAGCTGAGATGAGGAATTTGGGAGGCTCGGAACCCAGAGAAGAGCATCACCGGAGCACAGGGAGAGAAGACCATCGAGGTTTTTTATGACGGTCTTTTGGGGTCGGAGGGGCTCCTGCCATCTACCCCAATTGTCTGTAAGAACAGAAGGGAAACTGACCCGGGAACCCTGGCACACACCTGTACTCCCAGCAACTTGGGACTCTGAAGCAGGAGAATCATGAGTGGCCAGAGGCAGCCTGTGCAACTTAGCGAGACCCTGTCTCAAAATAAAAATAATAATTAAAAGAGGGCCAAGGAGTGCAGCTCAGTGGTAGAGCACTGGCCTAGCATGTGTGAAGCTCTAGGTTCAATCCCCCAATACTGAAAAAAAAAGAGAAGGGAAACTGAGGCCCTGATAGGGGGAGGCACTCACAATCACATTAAGAACTTGAGCTTTGCCGGTTGTGGTGCTGCACACCTATAACCCAGCAGCTCAGGAGGAGGAGGCAGGCTATCGCATGTTCGAGACCAGAGGCAGTCTTTGTAACTTAGTGAGACCCTGTCTCAACAAGTAAAATAATGGGCTGAGTGTGCAGCTCAGTGGTCCAGCACTTGCCGAGTATGCAAGCATGAGGCCCTGGGTTCAACCCCCAGTACCACCAAAACAAAACAAAACAAAACAAAAAAACAAACTTGAGCTTTGGCGCCAAATGGAGTGAGGACTGAGTCCTATCCGGACCTGCCTCTGCTGAGCAAGTCATTCATTGCTCTTGGACTCAGTTTCCCTGTCTGGGAAACAAGGACAATATTTTAACCTTGGAAGTTTGGGGGAAGGACTAAAGGAAATGATATATAGAAAGTGCCCATCGCCTCATGAGTGTCTGATGCTCATTCCCAGAAATGACATGTTGGGTGCCGTTGATTCGGTCCGACTCATAGCGACCCTATGCTGTTCATAGGATTTTCCATGGTTGATTGTTTCAGATGTGGGCTACTGGGTCTTTCTCCCAGGCCTACAGCACCCAGTATTCATTCCCAGATGGTCTCCCATCCAAGTACTAACCAGACCCAGCCCTGCTTAGCGTCTGAGCTCAGATGAGATGTGTGTTATCGCTGCTGTTGTTAGGTGCCCTCAAGTCAAGTCCAACTCATAGCGACCTGACATAGAAAGCATTTAGTTCCTAAGGACCTGTCTACTGTCAGGAAGGTTGGCTTTTGACCAAGAGCATTTCTAGGCCTGGGGTGAGGCCTAACCAAGGTGGAAGGGGAATACCAGAGGCCCCCTCGAGGTGCTTCTGAGGCTCCTTTCTCTAACCGTTACCCCCAAAGTAAAGAAGAAGGAGACAGCAGCAGTTCAGGGAAAGGCCGATTTAAGCGTCAGAGCCGCCGGGCAGTATCTGGGGAAAACCTTTGGAAAGCAGTATTTCTTTCTCTCCATCCACCCCCACAAGGCAAGCAGGGCAAGCCCCGTAAGTTTGGGTGTGGAGGTAGAAAGTCTGTAGAGGTCCCCAAAACTGCATCGCCCTCAGTGTGTTCCAAAGTGAGGCAGATGTTTTGTTAATTATTCGCACAGCGAGACCCACAGAGGTGGGTACAGACTGGAGCAGCAGCGAAAGACCCCAGCCCAACCCCTCCCCGCCCGAGTCTTGGGGGAGGGTATGGGCTGGCCCCCCACCCACCAGGGGCTCCCTCAGACCCAGTGGCCTGGGGGAGTGGGAGGATCCTTGTCCCTCCTCAGGCGGCCTCAGGCGGCCTCAGGGCTCTGCCGAGCTCTTCACATCTGAGACCAGCGACCTCATGCAGGCTCCCGAGACCCCTGTCCTGGGCCCTCCATTCCCAGCCACTGCTGGAGCCATTTGCCTCACAGTCCAGCTCAAGGATTCAATCCTGAAAGGTGGGCACAGCCCCAGCCCTCCCACCATGGCCCGGGACCCCCGCCTTCCTGTCACCTGTTTACACAGACAGGTTTGCCCTCGAGTCATTTTAAGAAAAGGTGTTTGTAGGAAATACCCGGAATAGCGAAACCTCCAGACCAGAGGAAGAGTGGAGACGAGCGCAGCTTGTGGTCAGCGGGCTGGGAGGAGGGAGGGGAGCTGCCTCCCAGGGCAGTAAACATGTTTTGGAACTTGGGAGAGGTGGCGGCGGCCCGACATTTTGGAATAGCCCAAATGCCACGTTAAAGTTGTTCGTTTTGGACAGGGGTTGCAGCTTGGCTCGCGCGAGGCTCCAGGTTCGACCCCCCAGCACCACAGAAAGCAAAACCAATACAGGAATGGGGTTAATTTTATGTTATTTTGAAAAAATAAAATAAAGCCAGAAGAGGTTCTGATGGGGGGGGGGGAGGAAAGCAGGAGAGAGGGAGAAAGAGAAAGGAAAGAAGGAAAGAGGAAAGAAAGAAGGAAAGAGAGGGAGAAAGAGAAGGAAAGAAAGAAATAGGAATGAAAGAAAGAAAGGAGAGAGAGAAAGAGAAAAAGGAAGGAAAGAGAGAGAGAGAAGGAAAGAAAAGCAGGAAAGCTTCCTGTTTTACCGGTGGGGATGGTGGGGCCCAGAGACAGCCTGGCAGCCTGCAATTCCCACGCAGGCCACTGCGTGCTGTGGCTTTCGTTCGTCACCCTGGTCTTTCAGCTCTCAGGCCAAAGGGTCATGTCATCGGGGCCTGAGTTGTGGGGGAAGTGGCGCGTCCTCTGTCCAGTGTCCAGTGGGCTGAGTGGACGCTGTTCTGTCAACGTGACGCCTCTGTTGCCAGCGTGTGGCACGACCCACGCCCATTCAGTCCAGAAGTGCATCCCCACATTCTGGGTTCGGTGCTATGCTCAGAGCTGGCCAGAGGCCCTCCGAGGCCCTGTCCCTTGGTCCCTTGCCGGCCAGTGCGGACAGAAGTTGAATCTCAACCCCCTCGAAGGTGCCCCTTTGCAGGAGGCATCTTTGGGGGCTCACGCTCTGGGGAAGCGAGGGACGTCTCGGCTGCTCTGGAGGAAGATGAGCAGCTCAGCAGAGGCCTCGGAGGGCTGGGGTGAAGGGCAGGGGGACCCCAGTGTGTACATGGGGCTGTGGGGCAGGCCCAGGGCTGTGTGAAGCCAGGATCTTCCTGCTGCCACCTCTGCACTCGGTGCTTGCTGTGTGACGTGCCCCACTCTTAACTTTTTTGCATGAACGAGCCCACTTTACCCTCCTGGCTATTCTGCGGCGTGGGTACCCATATACCTGTTTTGCAGATGAGGAAGTGGACACAGAGTCCAGACACCTGTGGGGGTCCTCTGCAGAGTCACAAGGACACAGGCAGCCCTCTGGCTGTTAGCTGCCTCCAGACTAGAATGCAGACTGTGTCGGCTGAGACTTGTGTGGCCACAACTGTCTCCTCAGTGCCCAGCACTGTGCCTGGCACATCATAGCCGCCAATGAATCACCCAAAACTTTCTGAGCACCAACATGGTGATGGGAGGGTTAAAAGTCTCGGATTTTGGAGCGTCTCAGGTTTCAGATTTTTCAGACTAGGGGTACTCCACTGGAAAAGTCCCATGTGAATATTCCAAAATTCGAAAAGCTCTAGAATCTAAAACACTCCTGTTCCTAAGCATTTCAGGTAAGAGATGCTCAACCCGGGGGGGTGGGGCACACTAAGCCTTGGGAGGACTGTGCCCCATCTCTGCAGAGGCGACTCTAACATGTCATTGTTGTTGTTAGGTGCCATCGAGTCGTGTCCAACTCATAGCGACCCTTATAGGGTTTTCAATGGCTGATTGTTTTGGGATTGCCTCGGGAGTGGGTTGCCGTGTCCTTCTCCCCTTTTTGTGGTGCTGGGAATTGAACTTGAGACCTCAAAGACTGTAGAGCTGTGCTCTACCAACTGAGCTAAATCCCAGCCCCTCTAACATGGTAGGTGCCTGGACCTGGTAGGCGCTATATCTTAAAGCTGTATGGGTGTGTGTGTGTGTGTGTGTGTGTGTGTATGTGTGTGTGTGTGTGTGTGGTGCCGGGGACCCAGGGTGTCACGTACACCAAGCATACACACCACCATTACGCTACACCAACAGCCCTACAGCCTCGCTTTTTATGTCTAGAGAGCCTGTCTTTTGTGGAGTTACTTTGGCACGGGTAAGGGGTTGAGCCCTCCCGAGCGACTTCTGGGCAGAAACATTGCCATTCAGCAAGCGAGCCGGACCCCCAGTTCTACCCCACCCAGAAAGTGGCAAATTCAGCCTTGCAAGAGGAAGTGATTCCCTTGCTGGCATGGCTTCCTGTAGGCTGCCGGGGTGGGTGCCCTGACAGCGGGATCCCTGGCACCACGTGACAGCCGATGGAACCAAGGCGAGAGGCCACCCTGGGTTTGGTGGGTCGGCCAAGTCCGGTTGGATCCAGTTCCCCAGGCCCTGGAGTGTGCCCGCATCGCCTTTGTCCGTCTCCTCCAGGAATGTGAGTGGCCTTGTGTTTGTTTGAAGTGCCAGCCTCCTCGGCCAGCCTATGAGGAAACGAGCGCTGGATTTTTGTCCGTGCAGAGCCTGGGGACAAGGGTGGGGACTGCTGTTTTTGGATCTAGCCTGGCAGCGACCGCATGGCTCTCAGGAAGCATTCTCTGGTTTTCTGTGAGGGGCGGTGGGCATTGGAATCACCGACATGAGTCAGACTGGTGCAGATCCATGGTGTGGCTCAGCAAGGGGCCCTGAACACCCCTGGGGGCCCAGGCCTGTGCTGACCACTGGGGAAATGCACAGGGACCACACGAGGTCCCGGCCCCTTCCTGGGAAACATGCAAAGAGAATACTGTTGCCCAAGCTAACAGCTGTCCTCAGCACAGACTTTCATGCCATCCTGCATCGTCAGACATGGATCCTTTGTAGATTAGGCCCAAGGTGGCGCCGTTTTCCCAATTCCTCCAAGGGCATTTGTCTGTGCAAGTGGTTTAGTGCCGTTTGGGGACAGACGAGGCCATTTGGAAGGTACTGTTTGGCCACTCGTGTGTGAGAAATTCCTGGATGCTTGAATTGCTTATGGGGCAGCGTCTTTGAAATTACACACTGCTGAAAATTCCGGGACATATGGTCACCGTGATGTGCTAATGTTAGCAATCGAAATACTTAATTACGCAGAAAAACCCTTTTCCCTACCCAGTCCAGGTTACACAGAGTCTGTACTTCTCAGGGGAAGGTCACGCGCAGTGTAATTCGGACCAGCAGATAGGGAGTAATTATCCTGCATTCATTTACTGGCAAATTAAGGGTTTTATCTTGTCACAATTTTAGCTGACACTTCCTTCAGTTGCCACTCACCTAGCAGCAACCTGGGCCCCACTCATTCCTGGCCTGGTGCTGGGCACTGGATAGAATGAAATAGGATTCAAGTGTCACTGAATCCCTGTTGTGTGCCATCCACTTGGGTGGTGCATTGGGCTGCAGGTGAATCCATTCATTCCCAGTGGACATTTACTGAACACCTACTATGTGCAGACCCGTGGAGACAAAGAAATGAAAGTCTGTAGTGGTTTGACAGGTGCTTTTGGACCTGGCCCTCCGCTTGCTATAATAAATCCAGTCAGCCACCATTCACAGGCCACGTGATGAACCAGAAACAATCCAGATGCCCCAGGAACCAACGTGAGAACGAGGCATCCCCTTCGCACATCACGCCTCGGTTCAGTGTCTCGCCGCCACCCAGCATTTTGAGACAGAATGTGAGATCTCGTGGTTGGCTAAATACATAAATATTTTATGTCTTGATATTCCGAAAATGAAGCCCAAATGCACAGAACTGCAGCACATCAGTGCTATAGATCATATGTTATAATAATCTGATGACATGTTGTTTAAATATTTATGGACGGATGCGACATAACAATGGGGGAAGGGGGCGTCTGGGAGCAGAGTCGCGGCAGATGCTGGAAAGGAGGGAACAGATTCTCTGGATCCTGAGAAGCGTCACGCAACGTCGGGGTTTCTCATTTGAAGTTTGGGGTTTGGGGGCAATAGCAATAGCTGACATTGATTGAACACTTGCTGTGTGCTGTGCCCTTCACTGACTTCATTATGTTTAATCATCGCAGCACCCGGAAAGGATGGGACTGTTAGTAACACCAAGTTACACATGGGAAACTGAGGCCCAGGGCAAATCCGTGATCTGCCTGAAACCCCACAGCTAGTGAATGGCCCACGTTGATCTAAGACTGAGACTCAACTCTTCATCTCTGTGCGGTTCTGTTTTGTGGGTAGCGGGTCACATCAGAAAGGCCCAGCACTCCCTGCCCCAGTCCTTACTGGGACCCCTTGCTCCACGCTTACTGGGTTTCCCAAACCACAGGAAAGGCAGGCACTGTCTGCAAAGTGTCAGGCAGGAATGGAAACCACAAGAAGGGAGCATCCAGCCTGGGAGCGGCCGCCGCTCAGTGGCGGGTGATGTAAAGGGGGCGGGGCGCCGAGCCGTGTGGAACTGTCACCTCGGCCAGGGCCAGCAGGTGCTCGGGAAATGCTGGGTCTCCCCTCCATCTTTCCCTTCATTACTGGTTCCACAGTCATTCAGGGAGCTCACCACAGACGGTGAGTGACCTGTGAGTGACCTGCGTCCCCAAGCCTTGCCTCAGCCTCAAGCTCTCCCTGCAGTGCCCTGGAGCGATAGCTCAGCGCGTAAAGTCAGGGAGTCCCCGCCTGGGAGAGAACAGCACCCACCCACCTCCCAGAGGGGAGCCTGGAGGCCCTGCATTTGGGGAGCCACCTGAGTGCCAGTAAGGCCGTTCCCGATGCCATCTGTGGGGCATGGAAATAAGTGCTCCGTCCCCAAGTGGGCGCCCGTCAGTCCTGCCTGTTTCGTGCCACTTGGCGTCCTGGGAGCTTCTGGAGGGTGGAGGCCTCGGAGGGTGGATTGTCGCATCCTCAGTGCAGAGCCTGGCACACAAGACGGCAACAAACAGCCAACCACAGGGTCCAGTGAACAAGACCCCCAGGAGGGGCTGAGTATCTGCGAAGCCTCTGGGCTGGCGTCCTCCTTCCACTTCTGCAGAGACTTAGGGCTGTCCCCGAGGTTCCCCAGAGCCTCAGCGCATCAGTGGGTCTCCTAAACGGAAGGCAGGGCCAGCTCCATCATGTGCGGGGCCCAGTGTAAGATGAAAATGCAGATTCTCTTCTGCAAAAGGCAAGAAGGAACAGGAAACCGGCCTTTTCCTTCCCTCTGCAGTCTGTCTCCTTGTCTGCCATGATGATTGTTAGTTAGTTAGTGTCAGGGTCAAGGGCACAAGGACACTCAGGGTGAGTGCATGTCATGCACTCCCTGTCACCCTGTGTAGGCGTATGCCTATTTTTAGCCCCTCCACACCTGCCCTGGGGCCCCTGCCAAGGGTGGCTTGTTGTTGTTAGATGCCATTGAGTCAGGTCCGGCTCATAGTGGCCCTGCGTAAAACAGAGCAAAACACTCCCCAATTCTGTGTTGGGCACATGATCTTTTTTTTTTATGTTTAAGCCCATTGTTGCAGCCAGTGTGTCAATCCATCTAGTTGAGGGGCTTCCTGTTTTTTGTTGACTCGTGGGGCAGAAATTGCTGGGGGTTGAGCTGCTCAGTGCATGTCCTTCAGTGGCAGGACCAAGGTGGTCTGAGGCTCCAGACCCTGCTAGAGCTCCTGTTCTTCCAGACTTCACTCTGAAACCCACATTCAGGAGTGACATGGATTGGCAAGACAGTGAGCACAGAGCAAGACACCCCACGCCCAGGCTCTCTTCTGAGGGCAGAGCCAGTGTGACTGCACTGGCCCCTTTGCCATGAAACCTCCCCGAGGGAGGGGCCCCTCGCACCCACATGCGCGTGACCCCACAGAGCAGGGTCCCACTGTTGGTTCTCTGTGTGAGATTGGGCCAGGTCTTATTTGGATGGAGCATCCTATAGCTTAGTGCCGTCTGCAGACCTCTGCCCAGGTGGTGACCTCTGGGCCTTAGCCAGCAGCTCTCTGTCCTCTGGGTCTCTTCTGCCAAAGACACACCGTGGACCCAGTCTGTCGCATTGTGGCCGGATATTGCATTGATAAACCCATCCCCTCCAACTTCCTGTCCGAGAGTGACAAGGGTTGGAAATCAAGTGATTAGGTTGCTGACCCTCCCGCTCGGGCACGGCACCAAGCGGGTGAGGCCTCGAGGGGTCTGAGAGGGGGGGAGCTTGGCTTCCCCCAGCTGCCCACGCCGTTCCAAGCCCGGCATCAGGGGAGCGGACGTCTGGCCGTTCCAAAGCGTGAATGAGAACGTCTTGGGAGAGGAAGTGAAGCTTGCTTGGTACCCACTGTGCCTCGGGCACTGGCTAGGTCCTTTATACGCTCTGCCGTGGTTAATCCTCGTGACAGCTTTAGGTTGGCTCCATTTTTCAGCTGAGGCTCAGAGAAGGAAGCCCTGGTCCAAAGCCATAATCCTCACAGTTTGGAAATAGACTTGAACCCAGGCCCAGCCAACCCCAAGGCCAGCGCCGTCTGCCTGCCCCCAGATGCGGTGGGACGGCTGTGGTGCCTGCCCAGCCTCCCGCCCCCGCAGGCTGCCCGGTGTGCGTGGGGGTGGGACGCCAGCCAGACCTCAGCACCGATGCCTGTCGGCTCCTGCCTCTGGGCCATGGCCTCATTCCTGGCAGGGAGCAGATCTCAAGACTGCGGCTTTTCTGCTGTAAGACCCGGCCAGCCGCGGCCCGGCTGGTGCCCAGAGGGGGCGGAGGCAGACGGCTGTGGCAGACAAACCTGAGTGCATTGCTCACCGGGTCTCCTGGACTTGCCAACCGCTGCCGGGGGCCTGGGTGTTCACACTGGTGCAGTGGGGGCGGGGGGGGGGGTCACATCAGTCCTGTGCATGAGCCAGTGAGGAAGGGGGCCTGGTGCCCAGTTCCACGCCAGGCACGGAGCAGGCATTTAGCCGTCAGGGATCGTCACAGTGTTGGTAATCGGTGACACTGCCGGGTGGGGGAGCTTGGTGCACCTGGGAGGCTTGGGGTCACCGCCTCCCGCTGGGACGTGGGAGGTCACGCAGCCCAGGCGGCCCTCCCTGGGGACTCACCATCCCTCTTCATGCGTAGTCATTTGTTTATCTGAATGAGCCGGGCACTGTTTGAAGATGTGGCCAGGAGCCCCAGGGACAAAGTCCCGGCCCTCACGGAGCTGGCCTTCTGGCACGTAAACAAGGAATGAGTCAGGGCTGCTGCAGGAGCGCTGGGGATGACCAACTGGGCGGGCGGTGTGTCTGGGCCCTGGTGTGGGTAGCATGGGGTTCCTGGCTCCCTGTGGGGCGTGGTCCCCTTGTTTTCTTTCTTCCCTCAAGGGTGAGTGCTGGGGTTTTTAACATCCCGGGTCCCCTGAGGGCCCCGGGTGGCTTTGCTTTCTCAGTGTGCCTTGGAGAAAACAGTTCCCCTGCTTGGCACGTGGGGCTTTCTCACGCTCACAGCCACCGGTCCTGAGCAGGGCTGGCCGTGGACAGTCACACCGGGTCCTCTTGGTGACCTGGGGTAGATCCTACTAGTTCCATGTTGCCGATGAGGAAATGGAGGCTGAGCAAGGCTGAGTTGTTTAAACGTTTGGTGGCACATAGTAGGTCCACAGCTGGGCCAGGACTCGAAGCTAGGCCTTCGGCCCCCAGAGCTCACTCCCCAAACCACTGAGCTCTGGTGCAAATGGGCGTCTTCATTACTCCAGGCAGCAGGCCAGCCACAGGTCTGCTCAAGCCGTGGATGCTCCTGAGCACCTACTGGGTGTCAGGCCTGCGGGGTGCCGTGAGAAGGTGGCCAAGGACAGAGACAGACTATTAATGCACGGTGGCCTGAAAAGGGACCATTTCTGTGTGGGCCAGGATCACGTTTACTCTTTACAGGCCTCTTAGGTAATTGCAGTTAGCCTTGTGCTAGGATGTGGAAGCCGAGGCCCAGAGAGGCTCCACGGCTTGCTGAGATCACACAGCCCTAGGTGGCCTGACTCCAGGTCCATTTTCTATGTCTGTCAACCATGGCTGCCTACATGCCAACTTCAGCTTCCATCTTTAATTTCCATTTGGACAAACTGAGGCCTAGAGGACAGCTTAGTGGCTGTATCTGAAAGTAGGGGGTCGGGGTGGAGTGAGCCTTTTGCGTAATTGTGGAAATGGACACACGTGGCAGAGGGAAAATGCCTTTGAAATGTGCTCATTGTCAGGGCAGGAGGAGGTGACAGGATGATTGCAATCCATGGCCTGGTGTCTGTGACTGGGGAGGAGGCTCTGTCCAGCCCTTCTGGGGACTGTCGGAGGCCATTATGGTTTTATGGCATGGGGAATAGAGGGCCTTTTAAATGAACCTGTCTCCAGGGCTGTTCCACCCACCGTGGGCAGAGGAAGGCGCATCCCGATTCAGGAAATGGCGAGCTGGCGATTAGGCCCATTTATTTAAAGTAAAGCTGGAGTCGGGGAGGCTAAAGACTCTGGCTCTGCGCGCCCGCCCGCTGCCTGGCTGCAGCAGGGGAGCCTCGTCTTCAGGGCTTTCTTCCCATTGACAGGTTTTGTTGCTGGATGTTTGTAAAATGAAGCATCTGCCGGCAAAGGCAGGTTTCAGTGAGCGCGGTGGCTCTTTCAAGACCTAATAAGGCCCCAAAGGAGGGCGAGTTCCAGCAACACTTTCTTCCCCCAGGCCCCCCCATTTCATCTTGCCTCACGCGCTTTGGGCACGGGGTGCCATTCGTCTTGCTTCCCATTAGTGGAATTACCGCCATCACTTCTGCAGGACAAGATGGGCCCTTTGGAGCTGCCTTGGGGACAGCGGCAGGATCGGCCGCCAAGCAGTTTCGCTTACGGGGAAGGGAAAAAAAAAAAGAGCCAGCGTGTGAGCGAAAACTCTACAAACAGCCGGCTTCCTGGGTGTTAGAGGTTCCAGACCGTGGAGGAAGGGCGCCTGCCCATATCCCCATCAGCCACACCGTGACAGGACATGTGCTGGCCCCAGGACCAGACGAGGCAACACGGGGCTTTTCATCTGTGCATCTCTCCCTCACCGAATGGGGAAGGAGAAGGCAGGGACCCAGCATTTATAGGGTTCTTATATCTGCCCCGTACTGTGCTGGTATGGGCTGGGATTTAGCTCAGTTGGTAGAGTGCTGCTCTGCAGTCTCTGAGGTCCCAAGTTCGATTCCCAGCACCGCAAAAATGGGAGAAGGACGTGGCAATCCACTCCCAAGACAACCCCAAAACAATCAGCCATTGAAAACCCTATAAGGGTTGCTTTGGGTGGGACACAACTCCACAGCACCTAACAACAACAACATGCTGGTATGTTTGGGGGAGCAAAAAATTGGGGGCCCATTTTCAGATGAACCAACAAAAACTGCTTTGGTCTTGCATCTCCTAAGTGGTGACTCTGGGGTGTGAACCCTGATCTGTTTTTCCTGAGAACCAAGGATGCCCCTTGTGGAAACTCCAGAAAGCAGCAGAGCAAAGCCTTTTATTCCAGCTGCCTGTCCAGCTGCCTCTCCGCCTCTCCATGATTCACACGCACGTGACCCAACATCTAGGGGATCTCTGCTATTATACAAGAATGCCCATGCAGGGCCATGCTAAACAAGGATATTCTGTCTGCAGACCTGATGGGATTTCTGAGTCTGGCTCCCCGAGAATGGGCGGCGGGGGGGGGGGGGTGTATTGGGGAGCTCTGACTGCATTCTGCCTGCCCATTTGCTGCAGGGGTGGCCGTAATTGCCATTGTCAGTGCTAGCGCTGGTAAGTTAGTCCTGGCTGCTTGAGATGCCCAGTTGAAAAGGCTTTGGAGAGTATGGGATTGATTAGCAATGTCTGCTTTGTGCACAAGAATGAGGAGAGAGGGCATGTCTGGGGCCAGACCTAAGTCAAAACAATTCTTAACCTGAGCTCTGACCTCAGGGGCACTACCAGGTTTGGTTCCATGTGCCTTATGGCACAGTGAACTCCAGGATGGTGAGACCATGAGCCGGCACACAGTGGGAATTCCATAGATACCAGAAGGAAGGATAAAAGCTCCACTGGCCCTGAAAGAGCTGGCAGTGGCTGTTTTTAAAGAATTTTAAGCTTCTTGATATGAGATTTAGAAGTCCACATATTTAAACCAGGGCTCACCTTCACAAGTCACCAGTTAGCTGGGTGTCTTTGCATAAATAACTTCACCTCTCTGAGCCTTGGTTTCTTTGTTTTCGAAGTGAAGGTCATTCTTCATTCATAGGGCTGTGGTGAGGCCTGACCCAAGGAGCCCATGGGTTGGCATTCAGGAATATCAGCTCCAGTTGTCCCCCCAGGTCCCCTGTTCCAGCTGCCAACCTCTGCCTGGCCCACCTTCCACCCCCTGCAGTGCCGAGCGCCAGGCTCCCCAGACTGCAGTGCCCAAGTCTTGCTTCTCGACTGTCTCTCTCTGGGGACCTGTCCCTGCCTCAGGACATGGCTTAGGCCCATGGCCCCCCGCACCTGTTTTCCGTGGCATGGCCCTCATCCCCTGAAGACCAACGTCCACTCAAGCCCCTGGCCTGGCAGCTCCTCCAGGGCCTGGCTCAGCCTTTGGCCATCGTCGTGAAGAGGAAGAAGCCGTGTGTCCTGTTTGTTCCTTAGGCTCTGGTCGCACTGGGCGGCTGGTGTGTGGAGATTTAGATGCTGTGTCCCAACCCCAAGTGACCTGGGGACAAGCAAGTCGGATGGAACCGGCCAGTAGGGCAGAAGGGCTGTGACTCACAAACCCCATGCCTGCTCCGGGGGCTCCGTCCTGTGGGTGATGGGTGTTTGGGGGGTTTTGGAGTCAGGTATGGACCATGGCTGCTGGGAAGGCTGCAGCTGTCCAGATGGGAGGCAAGGAGGAAAGGTGGGGGGCAAGGAGGAAAGGTGGGCAGCCTGGAGCAGCCTACATGGGGCTGCAGGTTACAAAGCCTTCCTGGGGTTTCAGCTGCCCCACAGCCTCAGCGAGCCTTTCTTCCGGGTGACTGGTGTGCATGGCCTGGGCCCCAGGCTCAGTGTCCTGTCAGGCAGGGAGGGACAGTGTGCTCTTTGCTTCATGACTCTCCTTGGTGCCTGGCCGCCATACCCGGATTCAGGGTGGGATGAGTCCACCGCCTACAGGAGCCACGCATTAGCCTGAGAATGAGGGGGATTTGAGACATCCCGGAGTGATAATGAATTCCATGGCAAACCAAAGGGACTGCAAAGTCTACAGTGACTTGTGTGAGCAGTGGCTCCCTATGCATCCTGGAGTGTGTCCAGAGCCTGGACTTCCACGCAGCACCCCCTCCACAGATGCCAGCCCTCTCTTGACAGCAGGTCACTGTGAACGCGTAAATACCAGCTGTCTTTAAATAGCTCTGACAGTTGTTACTACTGTCCATCAGAGCACCCGCTGGGGATGTGATGTGTGCTGTTATTGGCTGTTCCTCCGTCTTTAAACAGCTCCATTTTTTGAAATGAATCCGCAGCCCAGAGAGGTAAAGTGACTTACCCAAGGTCACACAAGGATTTGAGCCCACGTCAGCTCCGGCAGCTCCCGAGCTGATGCCTTCTAGGATCCGTGGGGGTTAGCGTACAAAACAAGAAGTCGTCAGAGGATCTGTGGCGCCAGCATGGCAGGTGATCAGTGTCCCCGGCGATTGGGGTCAGCTACGTAAGGAGGCCTTGGGTGCTAAGCCCCAGACTGATGACTATCTGGAAGCCTTACAGGTTGACAGAGGGGTGTGTGTGGTCAGATAGGCATTTTAGGAAGCGCTGCCCCTGGTGGCGGTGTGGGAAATGGTCTGGCTATGTGGCGTTGGGGCTGGGAGAGGCTCTGGTTTGGATGCTGTTGCAGAGCCTCCCCCACTGGAGGCCCCAACCCCGCAAGTGTTGGGTGGGAGGCCCCTCACCCCCTCACCGTCAGCCTCTCACAGCTTTTCTGTGAACGGCAAAGCCCCCGCCTACCAGCGTGCTGGGGACAATGTGAGAATAAATGATAAATTATGTAAAGCCTGACGCGCCGGGGGAAAGTGCTGTGGATGTGTTACTTTCCCTAAATCTGGATTTCTGGGTGTCATTTTTTTTTCCCCTGTGGAGAAGCTGTTTTGATTCCTGGGGATGAGAGAAGCTGGAGCTAATGGAAATGTATCACCCAAGGCCCGACCGTGCCAGGCGCCTGCAGATACGTTCACTCCCCCGGTTTCCAGGTTGCCTCCTTAATCCGCAAAACCCCAGGTCTGCCAGTGCGTCCTGGGGCGTGCGCTGTATGGCCACGGTGACCGGGTTCCAGCTCTCCCACATTATTTACTGTTCTGATCTCCAGAAGCCCAAGGTACCTCGCGAGAGCAGCCTCTGGAGTTTAGGGTTTGCCTCTGGCGCTTTGGGTGTGCCCGGCATGGGCTGGGGTCCTAGGTTCCCTCCGCTGACCCAGTGTGTCCCATGTAGCTCCAGGAGCTCCTAGGGTCACTTTGGGCGTGGGGTAGTGTGGCGGCGTGGGCTCTCACATGGTTGGGACAGTTCCTGACCGAGGGTGAGCAGGTTAGTGTGCCCTTACCCATGGGCTAGCCTGGGCATGACATTGTAGAACAGCAGTCCCCAACCATTTTGACGCCAGAGGCTGGTTTCATGGAAGACAGTTTTTCCACAGACCGAAGGTGGAGCTCAGGCAGTGACGTGAGTGAGCACTGATGAAGCGTGGCTGCTCACCCACCGCTCACCTCCTGCCTTGCAGCCTGGTTCCTAACAGGCCATGGACCAACACTGATCTGTGGGCTGGGGGTTTGCAGAGCTCTGTTGTAGAGGACCAGACCCTTTTGGCAAGACAGCTGAGGACGTGATATCAGAAGCAAAATTTTCCCTCCAAGAAAGAACAGGGAGTCTTCTGGGATCAGGGAGGATAGGGGACTCCTTTAGTACCCCCCAGGAAAACCGGGTCTAGATCAGGTCCCAAACCAGCCCAGTTCCCATGCAGACAGCTCCTGCTGTCCTCTGCCTGGCTTCGGTTGCCTACCTGTACCATTGCAGGCTGGGGTGTAGTTCAGTTGGCAGAGCGCTGCTGTGCACTCTCGGAGGCCCTGGGTTCAATCCTCAGTACTATAAAAATGGGAGAAGGATGTGGCAATCCTCTCCCAAAGCAATCCTGAAAACAGCCATTGAAAACCCTGCAAATAGCAGAAAAGCACTGACATAGTGTCAGGGAGGGTTTGGCCTGTGGTATGTACAGTCACTGTGAGTTAGACCCAACTCGATGGCACCTACCACCACCACCACCACCTGTACGGTGGGAGGAGAGGAGAACCCCATTTCTCAGTTGAGTGCTAAGTAGTTTGCTGCATGGCCTGATTTGATTATCCCAAGACCAACCGTGTAAGGCCAGGTGAGTCTCCTGTCCCTTGTGACGCTCCCTGCTGCCTGAGTGACCACATCTCCTTTGCATTCATGTCTGCGTCTACCACCTGGGGGGCAGGAACTTCTCCACCTTGTCCACTCCTGTGTCCTCAGCCCCTCGGACTTTTCCTGGCTCTGTGAATCTCTCAAGAAATGCTTGGTAAATGGCGGTGGAATGAGTCAACACAGTCAGAAAGAGCACAGAGGCCCCCCAAGGACTGGTGTGTCCTTCGGTCCCACCTCAAGGGCAGGAGTGGAGGCCCTGCCTGTCCCGACTCAGCCGGGCCTTTCTCCCTGACCAGCGCCGAGCCTGCAGTTCAGGCTGACTGCATCCCTGCAGGTCCACGCCGCGGCTTTGGATCGGCTCACACAAAGCGTGTCCTGTGACGGCTGCAGGAATTTAGGCACGTAGCCCAGAAAGAGTGTGTTTCCCGGCTTCCTGAGAGCGGGGCCCACCCTGCCCAGCCTGGGCGTGCGGCGGAGGGCGGGCCATGGATTCCAGCCCTGGATGGCGACGGCGGCAGACCTTATCATCCATGCAGACTGGCCTGGCCCGCGGTCAGCCCGGGCCCCAGCCAGCGTTTCCCCAGCGTGGGGAGCAGCGCTCTGGAGTGACCAGGGAAGGAACTCTGTCACGTCGCTCTCTGGCATGACTCCGGAGTTCCTGCGGGGCAGACGTGGGTGTGACATTCTCGGGGCTCAGGGTGACTGTTGTCCATCAGGTCGCCAGGACCGTATCTTTCGAAAGCTCCTCCCGGCACGCCAGGCATCTGGCCTCTCACTCCTCGGCCAGGCTTGGGTTTATGAGGTGACTTTGAAGGGAGCTGGAGTCACCGGCCCATCACGTCTACACGTTGCGTAATTTCACAATTTGCTTTTCTTTTCATGAGCAGGGTTGGGGCTTCTCCCTCCCTCTCTGGGGTTTTTTTTTCCCCTTGACCAGGGGGCCGCCTTACACACAGACCTGAGGTACCTCCTCCCTTGGGCTGGGAGGTGGCACAGGGTGCGGAGGGCTTCAGCTAGAATTACCCCCAGGTCTGCTGGAATGTGCCAATCAAATGTCTTTAGGGGAGCAGATCTTCGCCGCGGGCATGGGAGAATGAAGAGGCCAGGGTCCCTTCTCGGCCAGGAGTGGAGGAAATCACAAGCGAGGTGGCTTGACTTCGCTCAGTGCCCCATCCAGAGCCTGGCCAGGCCTGGGGCTCTGTGACATTCCCATCAATCCCTAGTGAAACGAGAGGGCGTAAGGACCCGGCTGGCTTCAGCTCTCTCCTGATGTCTCGGCCTTTCTCTTATGAAGAATGGCGATAATGGATGGAAATTTTATTTTAGATGCCAGAAAAAGTTGGCAGCCTATGTCTGTCTTCAAAATTTGGGGGAAGCTTTATAGGCCTGTGAAATCCCAGGCCTGAGAGCTATGGATTCGCTTCCTGTGCACACCAGGACAGAAGCGGAGCCTGAGGGAGGCCGCAGCACCTCGGCCACGCAGCGAGTCATGGTCACATGTGCACGCTGGCTCTGCTCGGAGACATACGTCTCCCAGGGCTGTCTTAAATGACCACAAACCAAGTGGCTTAAAACAGCAGGAGCTCAGTCACTCACAGTTCTGGAGGCCAGGTGTCTGGAAGCAACACACCACTGGGCTGGTTCCTTCCAGAGGTTCAGACAGAGAGTCTGCTCCGTGCTTCTTCCTTAGGTGCCAGCAACCTGCGGGGTCCTTTGAGCTGGAGACCCATCACTGGAGTCTCTGCCTCTGCTGTCACGTGGCCGCCTTCCTTCTGTATTTCTGTCCATGTTTCCCTTTTCTAATAAAGACACTTTTGTAGTTAGATGCCATCAAGGTGGGTCCAACTCATAGCAACCCTGTGTACAACAAAACGAAACACTAGTTGACACTGTGCCATGTTCTTTTTCTGTTGAGCCCATTGTTGCAGCCACTATGCTTCTTCTCATTTTGAGTCATGCCACATCAGCCACTGGAGGTCCTAGGGACTTTACTCCATTCTCATCATTAAGATTGGCTCCACTTGGAGGAGGCAACTTGTCCACAGTTATCTCTTGAATGCCTTCCAGCCTAGGGGGATTGTTCTCTGACACTGCATTTGACAGTGCTTCTCTGCTATTCATAGGGTTTTCAATAGCTAATTAATTTGGGAGCGGGCTGCTGGATCCTTCTCCCTAGTCAGTATTAGTCTGGATAGCTTGGCTGCTTCCAGCAGCCTGCTGGTATCTGAAATGTCACTGGCATATCTTTCAGCATCACAGCAACAGGCAAGCCCACATAGCGTCAGCTGACAGCTACTAGTCATTGGATTAGGGCCCACCCTATTCCTGCAGGACCTCAACTTGATTAAACCTGCAAAAACCCTAGAGTGTTCCTCAACTTACAGCAGGGTTCTGTCCAGATAAGCCCATCATAAACTGAAACTATAATGTGAAAATGCATTTACTGCCCGTAACCCACAAGCCCCCTGGCTTCTCGGCACACTGACTGCAGAGTGCTGACTGTCTCCGATCGTGACCTCTGGCTGACCGGGAGCTATAGCTCACCACTGCTGCCCAGCATCACGGGACCCTCTTACTATGGATGGCCAGCCTGAAAAGAGCAAAATTCAAAATTTAAAGTATGATTTCTATCGAGTGAATATCACTCTTGCATCATTGTGGTGGTGGTGGTTAGGTGTCGTCGAGTTGGTGTCCAGCTCAGCGGCCCTATGTACAAGAGGTGAAACAGTACTATTAGTGCTTCTCTGCTGTTCATAGGGCTTTCAGTGGCTGATTGTTTTTTGGAGGGGAGAGAGTAGGTTGCTGGGTCCTTCTCCCAAGCCTACAGCACGTGGTGTTTCCAGACAGTCTCCCATTCAAGTACAAACCAGGCCCGACCCTGCTTAGCCTCCCTGATCTGACGGGATGGGACACCACTGTGGCACCGCTGCAGGCTTTGCATCATTATCAAGTCGGGAAATCATAGGTTCAAACCATTGTAAGTAGGAGACTATCTGTACTGCCAATAAGATCGGGTTCCAGGTAAAGATGAGTGTTGTGGGGACACCATTCAACCTGTACAGGGGACCGAAGGGATTCCCCAGCCGCTTCAAGCCTCCCTTCTTCTCTTTGGAGAAGCAGGAACAGCATTCCAGCCCTGCCGAGTCTGGACCAGGATAGACAAAGCGAGTTGGAGGGTATGACAACCTTTTGTGGATCCTTCCTATATCCCTCACAGGGCCTGGCACACAGTAGGTATTTTTTGTTTGTTTTGCAATACTAGGGGGTTGACCCCAAGGCCTTGCACATACTTTGCAAGTGCTCTACCACTGAGCTGCACCCCTAACCCCTTTTTTTAGTTTTTATCTTGAGACAGGGTCTCACTAAGGTATGCAGGCTGCCTCTGGCCCCAAGCTCATGACCCTCTTGCTTTTGCCTCCGGAGTGGCTGGGATTACACGCATGCACCACCACCCTGCCCGCCATAAGTGTTTTTGTTAGGTGCCATTGAGTCGGTATCCGACTCATAGTGACCCTGTGTACAACAGGCGAAACACTATTGTCAGTGCTTCTCTGCTATTCATAGGGTTTTCAATGGCGGATTGATTTTTGGGAGTGGGTTGCCCGGTCCGTCTCCCAAGCCTACAGTATCTGGTGTTCCCAGGAGGTCTCCCACCCAAGTACTAACCAGGCCCAACCCTGCTTAGCTTCCAAGATCTGATGGGATCGGATGCCATAGGGCTATGGCCGCAGGCACCTGCCATAAGTAGGTGCCTAATAAATAGTCGGGCTGGGATTTAGCTCAGTTGGTAGAATGCTGCGCTGCAGTGTCTTGAGGTCCCGAGTTCAATTCCTAGCACCGCAAAAATGGGAGAAGGACCTGGCAATCCACTCCCAAGGCAATCCCGAAACAGCCATTGAAAACCCTATGAGGGTCGCTATAAGTCTGACACCGACTCGACGGCACCTAACAACAACAATAACTAGTTGCTGCATAAGAGTATCTTGGAGCTGCTCCCTAGTTCCCACCCGCAGGGCTCCTGAGAAGCAGATTCTGTAGACATTTCCTCCTCGCCATCCTGTGGACATTCGGACACCCAGGACAGTGGAGCACAGGTGGGGACATAGAGTGGGCCTGTGTGGCATTAGGCATGAGAGACATACTAGGCTTGGGCTCATCATATGATCCACTGGCTGACAGTATCCGAGGGCCTGGTGCAGGGAGGCAGGAAGTGTGTGAAGGAGCACTGGACAGGGGTCTGGGGAGCTGAGTTCTGGCCCTGGGTGTGGACCCCATACAGCTGTGTGCATCTGGTTGTAGGACCTTGTCAATCCACCTCCCTGGGCCTCACTCGCCTCCACAGACCGGCCGCTCCTGTCGTTCAGGCGTCCGTCCCACTGCCCGCAGCTGGGCCCACTGAGCCTCCAGGCCTTCCTGTGCACAGTGCCTCCAGCCCAGAGAGCCTGTCCTGCCCTCTGCTCACACTGCTTCCTGTTCCGAGGAGGCTCTGTGGCCCCAGGCAGATCTTTCCCTGGCTTCCACACCCCGGTGGGTGCGCAACACATTGGTCACGGGAGTGTTGCTATTGGTTTATGACACGCTTGTCTCTAAACGAGGAGGCCCATCAAGGTCGGAGGCTGGTCCCGCCACCTGCCACAGGGTGGGTGCCTAGTACATGTCCGTGGATTGAGTGGGCAAATAGTTGAGTGTCCTTGGGCACATCACTCTCTGCTCCGTGCCTCAGTTTCCCCATCTTTAAGATGTAGGACGTGGAGCCGGGCGCTGTGGCGCACGCCTGTAATCCCAGCGGCTCGGGAGGTGGAGGCAGGAGGATTGCAGATTCAAGACCAGAGGCAGTCTGCGTAACTTAGCGAGACCCTGTCTCAAAAACTAAAAAATGGGCTGGGGGTGCAGCTCAGTGGTCCAGCACTTGCAGAGCATGCAGGCGCGAGGCCCTGGGTCCAACCCCCAGTACCGCAAAAAAAAAAAAGAAGGTACAGGACGTGGGCTGGTGGGTTCCACGGGGGCCTTCCTTGGGGTCCGATGAGATACAAGTCTTTAAACAAGCGGACTGAGTGTGTCCCCTGTCCAGTGGTGACGTGGCAGCGCCTGCACCCGCCCTCGTTCAGTGATTATCCGTGTGGACAGAACAATGGAGATGGATCTGGGGGATTTTCTGGGTGTTTAGCACGGAACTTCCAGTTGGTAGGTTTCAGTGTCTGACGGGGCGCCGAGGTGGCCTCTGTCTAGTTATTCTGACTGCACTTAGGCCACTCTGTGTGGCAGTCCGGGCCCACCCTTCCCCAAATCCCTCTGTGTGAATCCTCATTCCTGTGGAGGAAAGGGTATGTTATCAGAGCCTGAGGCCTGACGTGCGCTGCCCCACAGAACTTTCTCCAAGTTTCCCCGCCTGGTACGTGCATTTCCTGACGTCACCGGCAGCCGCTCTGCTGGAATCCATTCCCTGCTTTGCATTCCAGGCTGGCACGGCTTGTGAACGCCTTCCCCTGCTGTCTCCTAGCTGTGTGAATTTGTACCTCTCTGAGCCTCGGTTTCCTTATCTGTAAAATGGAGATACCCATGTCCCCCTCATGGGCTGGGATTTAGCTCAGTTGGTAGAGCGCTGTGCTGCAGTCTCTGAGGTCCCGAGTTCGATTCCCAGCACCGCAAAAATGGGAGAAGGACCTGGCAATCCACTCCCAAGGCAATCCCGAAGCAGTCAGCCATTGAAAACCCTATGAGGGTTGCTATGAGTAGGATACCGACTCGACGGCACCTACTACTAACAACAACAACAACAACAACAATGTCCCCTCGTGGGATAAGCTGAGGGACCCAAATACGGGGTGCCATGTGTGGGTGTGGCATGGGAGCGTGTGATCTCATGACTGTTTCTCCCTGGCACGAGTGCTCCTTAGTTTAGGATTGTGCACAAAGTACAGATCGGCAGACTTCGCTGAAGCCAAAAAGTGTTGTTGGAAGGGTTTTGTTTTGGAAGACGAGCCCAGGTTGGGGGTGAGAACTGTGTTCCCTCTGGGATTGCTCCGTTGAGCATCCAGGCATGTTTGAAAAGCCCGGTGACCTCCCAAGCCTTTGAGTCTTCTGCAAGGAGGCTCCGAGGTCAGGCTTTTCGGGAGTCCCTCGCACAGCCCGGCTACTCGTCGCATCGGGAGCGTTGCCTCCGCAGAGAGGCTCTGTCTGGCTGTGAATAGATGTTCTTTCCTCTCTTTCTTGGATGCCTGAATGGCAGTTTCCCTCCTGCAGTCCCAGAGGCCGATCTGAGTATAAAACTCGAAACGGACATCACAGCGGGGCCATCCGTTCCTGCTCGCACGGGCGGTTCTCGGCAAAGCTCAAAGAGACAGGTCGGTGGCCACCGTGACCTGGGGAGCCTCCTGGGGGGATCTAGGCTGTGGCTTATAAAGGCTGCTGAGCGTGGTGAAGAGATCGGAGTTCCCCGAAATGACAGCCGATCGGAGCAGCAGCTGAGGTGGAGGAGGGTCGCTCTGTGTCTCCAAAATCGGGCCGCTGGTAAACCGGGGCCTCTGGCTGCAGTGCAGAGCCTGGCAGAGCAGGTGCCTACTGCAAGCTAGAGGGCCCAGCGGCCCAGTGCTTAGCTGCTGCATGACTTGGCTTTAGATCCCAGTTCTTCCACCTACACCCGACAACCTACCTTTATGCTTCAGTTTCCCCCTTTTCACTGGGTTCCTAGGAGGGTTAAGAAAGTTAGTATCACTCGAGTGCATAGAGGAGCGCTTGTTGTTGTTAGGAGCCGTCGAGTCAGGTCCGACTCATAGTGACCCTCTCCCTCTATCTCAGGGCCCTCTCCCTTGGTTTGGCTGAGAAAGCCCTAGGGGGAGGTTTTAGGGACAGGGTCTCTGTGAAGACCTATGCCTGCCTTTGGGGTTCAGAAGAGATCAAATTTTCCAACCTTATAAAGCCCCAGATTTCTAGATTTTGACTCTTCCTCTATATAAAAGCAAGCTAATTCTAGCACGATCCTCTCTCTCTCTTAAAATACTTTGCTAACAGCATCAAGGAGCTCAGGCATATGTTTCGATATGGTTTTTCACTAATTTCTGTGCTCTAGACAGCTACAGTTGCTTGTGGTGGCTCTTGGAAAATCACTTTCTCTGATCGTGCAGACCTAGAGGGTGTCAGTACATAGGGTCACCATAGTGACCCTGTGTACAACAGAACAAACCACTCCCCAACACTGTGCCATGCCTGGCACTGTTATCAGTGCTTCTCTGCTATTCATAGGGTTTTCAATGGCTGATTGTTTCAGAAGTGAGCTACCAGGCCCTTCTCCCAAGCCTACAGCACCCGGTTTTCCCAGGCGGTCTCCCATGCAAGAACTAACCAGGTCTGACCCTGCTTAGCTTCTGAGATCTGATGAAATCAGACACCAGGATGCTACGGCTGCAGACAGAACAATGCTAGGGGCAGAATAATAAGGAAAAACTGAGGCCCCGAGAGGGCCAGGGACTTGTCTGTGGTCTCCAGCTAGTCTGTGGGGCAGCCAGGGCTGAAACTCATGATTCCTAGTCTCGTGGACGCTTCCCTCCCCCTGGTCCCCCTCAGTCAGAGTTTTTCAACTCTGCCTGCCTTTTGCAGAGGAAATCGCGTGACCCTTCAGCCGCAAGAATTCAGTCTGCACAGAACGTCAGAGGCCTCTTGGTGCTGGCCGCAGGCCATGCTGCACTTATTCCGCTGTTCCTTCTTGCTCCCCCCCAACTTTCCTTTAAGGCACTAGAGGGTCTCTCCTTTCTTGGCCCCAGAAAGAGGAAAAATAACCTCTTGAAAAAGGGGTTTGAAGTCTTCAGTCCCTGCTGTGTGTCCCTGAACCGGCCCCCCTTTCCCAGCCCGTTTCCTTCTCTGTGAGCTCAGGTGTCCCCTGGTGACAGAGTGGTGGCCCCGTTTGCCAGCGTGTGATTGCTGCAGAGATGGGCCAGCTGAGCGGTGCCACCTTGAACACAGGTAGCTGTGGACGGTCGGGGTAAGTGCTGATTAAACACAGCGGGTGACGCATCCTTCTAGGAAATGAGGCGAACCCCCCAGAAATGCTGCCCGCTTCCGCCCGCCTCCCGGCTTCAAAGGTTACCAGAGTCACTGACGCTGCCCACACTTTCCCCGCTCGCGCTCGCCGGCTTTCACTGAAGTGCTCCGAGCCACTGCGGGCGAGGCCTGGAGGCCGGGAGCGGCCTCTCCGTGGGCCTCTAGGTGGCAGGACCCTGGGGCTCTGTTTCCCGGCTCCCACCAGGCACCGGCCTCTAGCTCCGGAGACTCCAGCCTGGGTGTGCAGACCGGCTGTGGCAGTGCGGTGGGGCTTCCCCTCTGCAGCTGCAGTGAAGTGGGAGGACGGCGACGCCAGCGCCTGCCCCCCTCTCTCCCCTTGGCCTTCCTGCCCGCAGAAGGAAGGCAGATGTCACTGTGCCCCAGTCGCCCTGACTGCAGGGGCAGAGGGACACTGGCCCAGCCTCAGTGCCTGGAGGCCGACCCTGGCTCCCGCATCAAGGGCATCAGGGGTGCAGGCTCTTAGCCTGCCGCTGGGCCCCAGGGCCCAGAAGGGAAAGGACGTGGAGTAGGGAGGCTCTGAGCCCGGAGCTGAACCCAGGATCCCAGACCTCGAGTCCCCTGCCCTTCCTTTGGTGGCCTAGCACCAAAACGGGGCCTCCTAGCTGGCCCTGGGACCCCTAGGTGGGTGTCACGGTGGGCCAGGGGCCACGCCCCATGTTGCTGTCCTTCTCGGGGTCCTTGTACAAGCCACGCCCACCTTTGAGCCTCACTTCCTCATCTCAGGAGCGGGCCACATTCCCACTCTACCCGCCTCTCAGGGTGTCACTAGTTTCCCAAGACAGGGTGGCCAGAAATCCCTCTGCAGACCCTCAAGAACTGCCCGGGTGGGACACTTTTATATGCCAGTCACTCAGACTGTCTAATACCAAGTAGGTGCACAGTGAGTGTTGAATAGATGAGCAATAATACTTATCATTTATTAAGCCCCTTCTACGTACCAAGTCCTCACTCCTCTTTGTTGTTGTTGTTAGGTGCCGTCCAGTCGGTATCCGACTCATAGCGACCCTCTGTACAACCGGGGAAACACTATTGTCAGTGCTTCTCTGCTGTTCATAGGGTTTTCAATGGCAGATTGATTTTTGGGAGGGGGTTGCCAGGTCCTTCTCCCAAGCCTACAGCTTCTGGTGTTCCCAGGCGGTCTCCCATCCAGGTACTAACCAGGCCGGACCCTGCTTAACAAAACAAAAATCCTTACGACTGGGTCAGCACACAACTTCACATTAAATGGAGAAAAGATTGAGGTTGTCCAAGATTTTACTTTGCTTGGCTCTATAATCAACACCCGTGGAAGCAGCAGTCAAGAAATCCAAAGATGCATTGCTCTAGGAAAAGCTGTGGCAAAAGATCTCTTTAGAGTATTGAAAAGCAAAGATGTCACATTGAAGACGAAGGTG
>VMDO01001228.1:0-180993 GCA_007922755.1 Pedetes capensis | reverse complement strand
TGACATCATGTTTGGAAGAGTGGCAGGTCAACGCAAAAGAGGAAAGCCCTCCACCAGATGGATTGACACAGTGTCTGCAACAATGGGCTTAAACATAAATAAGATTGTTTGCCTGGCACAGAATTGGCAAGTGTTTCGATCTGCTGTACATAGGGTTGCTATGAGTCGGACTCGACTCGACGGCACCTAACAACAACAACAACACATACCAAGCATCATCCAGGGAACTTTCCATGAGGTGCTCTGATGCCCCCAGCCCTTACAGGAATTTATGTATGTGCCCATGTCACAGATAAGGAAGCTGAGGCTCAAGAAGGGACATAACTTGTCACATAGCAAGTGGCTGAGGTCAGGATTTGCGCCCAGCTCTTCCGCCCATGGGCTAGGGTTTAGCTCAGATGGTAGAGTGCTGCTCTGTGCTCTCTGAGTCCCTGGTTTGATCCTCAGTACCGCAAGAATGGGAGAAGGATGTGGCAGCCCACTCCGGAAGCAATCCCCCAACAATGAGCCATTGAAAACCCTGTGAATATCAGGCAAGCACTGACCTAGTGCCGGGCATGGCACAATGCCGGGGAAGTGTTTCATTCTGTTGTACATAGGATTACTATGAGCTGGACCCGACTCGAGGACACCTAACAACAACAACTACTACTACTTCTGCCCATGTGTCCTTCCACATAGCCCACTGGGTGACCCCTCCCTGCGGAAGGCTGGTGAATGTTTGACAAGCAGTTGTTTTTGCTTCTTGCTTGTAGCATTTGCCAATTTCTGTGGTGTAAATATTCTTACCATGGAGTCCAGGCCACCAATGCCTTACCCACTGTCCCACAAAATCCCTGAAAATGTAACAGGCAGCCCCAGCAAGCCAGTAGTAGACCGCGTAGTGCCCGCCCTGTAGCCTCCCCTTTGCAGGGCGCCCTAGGACCCCAGGAAGGCTGCAGCTAAACCTGGGTTCTGTCCCCACCTATCTTCTCAGGGGCCAGCAAATGCTGAGAAGCATAAACGTCCTTGCTGTCCCTTGAAAATCGTAGCCCTTCCTATCTTCTCCCTCCTATGCCAGGCCAAACATGTCTGCTGCACTGAGCCATGAGCGCTTGGCCGGCAGCAGTCCTGGGTTCAAGTCCCAGCTTTGCCCTGCCCCCACTGTGCGCCCTGGTGTTCTCACAGGCGACGTGGGGACAATGATCGTGTGGACTGTTCTGGGCTGTTGGAGTGTTACGGGACATTACAGGGGGCCGTTACAGGGGCTCGGTGGGGACACCTGCACTTCTAGACGCCCAGCCCTCCCCACCTGAGGCCCCGCAGCTCCTCAGAGTGACACAAAGACCTGGGCAGGCAGATGGACCCCGAGGAGGACAAGTCTGCAACACCTCACACGATTGGAATATCCAGGCCCGCCAGCCCCACCGCGTGCGATCGTCTTGCCAGGCCCCAAGCAGAGCCCTATAAACGCCAGGATATAATGGACAATAAAAGTCACTGGAAAATAGTGACTCTCCTAGGACCGCTGTCATCCCTGCCACATGCGCCTGCCAGAACCACGCGCCCTGTGATCATGAGGCACAGTCGTCACGTAGATATATAGGGTCTCTTGCCAGCCGCCGGCCAAGATTGATTTTATTGAGGTCCTGGGGGGAGGGGGCTGGCTCGGGTTCATCATCCTGGTAACTTGGTAAAATGCTTTGCCATCACTTCCCAGCTTCCGGGGGATGAAGGGTGAGGCGGGGTGGTTTCTCCTGGCCTTGTTCCGCAAGCCCCAGGCCCTGGCCGAGCCGGGAGTGGCCTCCTTGTGAATGGCCGTCTGCAGCCTGGGCGTCGCGGGAATCTCGCTGCTGAACGAGCAGCGGTTGTTTATGACGGCAGTGATCATAGCGTAGCAGTGGCCACGTTTATGGCGCTCTCGTGCGTACCTGGCCCTGATGGTCCCGGGCTGGTGTCTTTCCTGCACGTCCTCACCCCATCTTTCAGCAGGCCTACAGCATGGGTCCCACCATATCCCCGTTTACAAAGGGAGGAATCGCAGAGCAGTGGCCGTGGGACTGGCCCAAACTCCAGTGCCTGGACAGAGGCCATGCAGGATTTGAACTCGGAGCTCACAGTCTAAAGCCTGGCCTGGCCTGGGCTGCCTGTCCCCATCCTCACTCCCCAGCCCTCTGTCCCCAGTCAGATGTGCCGCCTCCCTGAAGCCCCACTGATTGAGCCAAGCAACACAGGGAAGCACTTTGATCTGGTCCCCCTGCCCCGCCCCTTTGCTGCTTCGCCAAACACAGGAACCCCGTCTACACTGCAGAGCGTGTCCAGATGAGGACCCAGGCCTGCTTTCCCATCTGAGCTCTGCCTCCGTGGTGTGTGTCCAGTGTGTGACGTGGTGTGTGTCCAGTATGTGACGTGACCAGTCGGCTCTGTCTCTTCATTTTTTCTTTTTCCGGCTCTGTCTCTTCATCTGTCAGCCAGGTGCCTTGCGGGGCTGCCATGTGGGCACACACACTGCCCGTACCCCTGCAGGGTCTGACCCGGCACCTAGCACGTGGGTGGGGTGCTGTGTGTTACACCTCTTTCACCCCCCACCCACCCGTTCTGTGGCTGTGGCTGGGAGTCCAGGGGAATGGGACCCACTCCCCACATGGCTGCAGAGCTCAGAAAGTGTCCCAGAGCCAGAGAAGGAAGTCTCATAGGCCCAGGAGGTCTGCTTTCCTCCCAGAAATGAGCACATGATTGGACACCAGATCCCTGAGCTCAGCTTCAGGGCACGTCTGTGAGTCACAAATCCCTTCTCAGCCTCGTAAAACACATCAGCATGGGAAGGGCCCTCCCACGTGGTGGAGCTCCACCCACCCTTGTTGCGGGTGGGGAAACTGAGGCCAAGAGAGCCCGGTGGCAGTCCAAGCCATGTGAGTCCCGGGCCACCATGCCAGACCTGCCGCTGGTCACAGCGAAAGTCATTCGCGTGGAGTTAAAAATGGCCACGCTTGCCCCAGATCTAACTGTAGGGTCCAGCCATGATCCTGGTTGGGAGAAGGACACAGGAAGTGGGCCCCAGAGCCTGTGATTATGTGACCATGTGGGTGGTGGGATTGGATGGAGGAGATGGTGTCCCCAGACAACCCGAGCCGCGCTTAGCTGCATGGAGACTGCGCTGGAAGCTGTCCGAGACTCTTAGGACGCCCCTGCCCGGCCTGTCTGGAACCTTCCCCAAGCCAGGCTGGTAACATCCACCTAGCAGGGTCTTGCAGGACACGTGTCTGTGACTACCTCTTCCCGGGGAGTCACATGCACCAGGGCCTGGGCCAGGAATCCAGCCCCGAAGCCCTATGGACAGCTGGTTTGGGCCCAGCCGTCACCACGGAGGGTGCCGGCACCCGGCATATGCATAGCAGTTGGGCCTGGCCAGCGGGGAAGGTGTGCTGGCAGGTGGCCGAGCCCCCGTGCCAGGATCTGGTGCAGCGCCTCCTCTGTGGCCTCAGCTGCCATATGCCTGTGTTAGTCCCCGAGGCAGTGGAGCTGCAGATGGGGCGAGGGGGTGGTTGGCACAGGGTAGGGGTGGCTCTGGCTCTGGAGGAGGCAGGTACGGCCACCAAGAGCTGTTCCCAGGGACTGAAAGGTAAGGCTGGCCTGCGGAGCTCTGGCCGGTCGCCATGCCTTTGAGCCTGCTGCATCCTCCGTGTCTGGTCCTACCCACCTGTCCAGGGCCGTCAGACGCCGTCTGCAGGGAGAAGCTGCGTGGCCGGCCTCGCCTGCTCCTGGGTGCTGTTGTGCTCTGCTCTGGCCTGCGGATGCTGCTGTGGGACTGTGTGCTCTGGACCCTGATCTGCGGTGTTCCAGGGTCCTGGGTGGTTAGCACAGGCCCTGCCCAGAGGAGACAGCTGGAAGAATGTGTGGAGGGCAGGCAGGCAGGCAGGTGGGAACGCCCCAGGGCCTCAGTGCGCAGCCCACAGCCTTGTTTCCGAGAGTGAAGCCCAGGGCCTGCCCAGTAAGGATGGAATGAAAATCCAATAGTGACCCCACCAACTGGGTGTGTGTGAGGTCCCAGGCCCGGAGCTGAGCACCTTGGCCCCCTGTAATGTCTCATAACACTCTAATGCCCCAGAATAGTCCACACGATCATTGTCCCCATGTCGCCTGTGAGAACACCAGGGTGCGCAGTGGGGGCAGGGCAAAGCTGGGACTTGAACCCAGGACTGCTGCCGGCCAAACGCTCATGGCTCGGTGCAGCAGACATGTTTGGCCTGGCATAGGAGGGAGAGGATAGGAAGGGCTACGATTTTCAAGGGACAGCAAGGACGTTTATGCTTCTCAGCATTTGCTGGCCCCTGAGAAGATAGGTGGGTATGGAACCCAGGAGCAGGGGGAGGCCCATCTGCCTCCGGAAGAGCAGACTGACTCCCCGCAAGCACCGTCCAGGTGACAGTGTGGGGTTGCCAGCCTGGAGGGCACAGCCCTTTGTCCCGGCACTGTGGTCTTGACCATTAGCTGAGAAGGGCCATCGCCAGGCAGAGGCTGATGCTTCTGCACTCACGGCCCCGGGCAGTCCCTTGCCCTCTTGCCCCAGTTTCCTGGTGGTTGAAATGGGGGGATCTGGGGTGGACCATTCCAAAGCGGACGCTGACCGTGTTCCGCACTGCGCCGGCTCCCGCGCGGTCCAGCGGCCCCTGCCATCAGCCTTTCTTCCCTGCCGATCGGGGGCTCCGTGACGGCTGTGGCATGTTCCATTCACCATGGAGGTGGCAGCCAGAGCTATTTTCGGAGCAGTGTGTGGTGGGGGAGTTTCCTTTTGGCAGTGTCTGGGGACTGGAGCCTTGCAAAGGGGAAGTCCCATACACAGAGCGGGGCCCCTTCACCCGCCTTGGCATGGAGAGGCCACTCGGCTCCCTGGAGGCCCGGGGCACCCTGTGCCTGTCCTTGACCCTGAGCTGAGCAGACCTTCCCGTGCTGCTCAGGAACCACTTTGAAAGGTACGCACTCTGCCAGCCTTCCGCTGTGGGAACTACTTCCGTTTCTTTCCCACTGTGTCCACGGCCTTGTGCCCAGCAAGTGATAGGGGCCCCGGGCTCATGAGGCCACCTGGCCTGGCTGCACATCTGCCTCCCCCCCATCCCCCACCCCTGCCATTTACCAGCCAGCAAGGGCACCACCGCTGTCAGCCTGGCGGGACCTTTGCCTCCACCCTGGGGCCGGGCAGTGGCTGCCAGTAGGTTTCACGTGGAGTGATCCCCGGCTTCACCCACACTCTGGGTGGTGAGGGAGGCAGAGCAGGCAGTTTTCCTCCCCGGGGGGGGGGGGGGGTTCTGACTGCTGGGAGGGATGATTGACGCTTTGCTGGGGCCCAGCACGGGCTTGGGACAGACGTTGAAGCCTTCTGCTCTGCCGATTTTATCTTCCTCCCAAGTAGCTGCGGTCTGAGGTGGGATATGGGAGCAGAGGAGTTTCTCTGTCAAGAATGTCTGCTGTGGCATCCACGCCTTTCCTCAAACCCCCAGCTCTGCCCAGCAGCCCCAGACAGGCTGGCCCCGGGCTCCAGGCTCTTCCTTCCTAGCTGCTGGTATCTCTTGTGGGGTCAGCAGCCTTTACCTGGCCCTCTCTCTCTGTGCCCTCGGGGCCCTGCCGCTGAGCTATTTGGTCTCTGCCCTGGAGGGAAGGGAAAACAGGGTTAGGCCGAGGCAGCAGGAGGGACTAGGGCTGGAAGGCTGCTAGAGGAGACAGCCCTTGGGCACTGAAGGAGGGACAAGGTCTTCTGGGAGGCTGTTTACTCTACAAGGCTGTTTACTCCACCCAGGGCGATGTGGAGCCTGCCAGAGCTTTGAGGAGAGAGCAAGTTCAGGGGCGCCCAGGACCATGAGCCTGCTAGGGGATGTGGGAATCCTGGTGGAAGAAGACCCCAGCTTCTCCCAGGCTCACCCTAGGCAAGTGGTATTAAAACCCAGACTGTGGAGTTGGTACGGGATCAAACAGGTTGTGCCGTTTTCCAGCTGTGCCTCAGTTTCCTCTTCTGTAAAATGGGGGAATGTGCAGAGAGGAAGCACATGGCCAATCTCAGCTGGTCTTGGGAGCTGGGACCAGGGATAGCCTCCACCAGGTCCCCAAGACCAAGAACTCCCCCAAAGAAATCCAGTCCCTTGTGGTTCCTTTACGATATGAGACCGTGACAGTCCTTGTGTTCTTTTTCTTCCAGAATTTGTTTTTTTTTTTTTTTTTTTTCCCCAAGAATGGGGAAGTGAAATCGGATCAAGGAGCCACTTCAGTTTTTAAAAAGGTCCTGGGACCTTGCAGTTAGTTTTGGATCAGTCATTTGGTAACTCTGATCTGTGGCTACAGGGGTTCTGAGATTTGGGGGTTTCAGGAGCTGGTGGAGCCCCTCGGCCTTCTGCTCAGGTGCGTCTGACCAGCTCTAACGTGGTCCTTCTTTGTGACAGACCTGGGAGAGGCACTGGAGCCTTGGAGGTGACCGCATCGGTCAGTCCCCACTCTTAAAGGCTGGCACTGGAGGCTGACTTGATAGCAAAGGAAGCAGTGTGTGTCCTGAATGGCTGACTTCAGGGAGAAACCTGTGTGGACGCTGTCCGATGGGGACAAGAGGAAGGAGCCATGGTGCCACCTGATTGCCCACTGCATGTCCTGAGCCCTTCCAGCCGTGCCTGGCTCAGGGTACCTCCCTCAGGTGTGGGGCTTTTGGCTGTGACCTGGGGTGGGAAGCAGTGTATTCAGACTTGTGTGTTAGGAAAACCTTTCTTGGGTGGCTGGAGGTGGGGTCAGAGGGGGACCTGGAGACCAGGACAGCAGGCTGGAGGGGACTGCAGGGACCTTGCTGAGAAGGCTTGAGGGCAACGTGGGGCAGGGAGACATTGGGAGGAAAAACTGGCAGGAGCCAGTGAAGACCAGATGCAGCTGTGAGGGAGGGCGAGGCTTTGGGGTCCAGCCTGGGTTCCTGCTGGGGCCCTAGGCAGAGGGCGAGACTCCATCACTGAGACGGGGACCCAGGAAGGGCAGACTGGCTTTGATCCAGGCACAGTGAACCTGCAGTGCCTGTAGCTGGAGGTCTGGAGCCCTGTAGAGGCTCTGGTCTGGAGGGAGAAAGATGGGGGTGCACAGGGGTGTGGGGATGAGGAGGGCAGAGCTGGGAAGGCAGGCCAGGTAGGGTGCAGGGTGGAGGCGGGAGAAAGGCCCAGAGCCCAGTCCAGCCACGGGCGCTGCAGGGCCCCACCAGTCAGCTTCAGGCCTCACAGGTCCACCTTGGGGAGGCGCTGCTGCCATGGGGCCAAGGACACTCAGGGACCTCTGCACGGCCTGCACTGTCCTTCCAGGGACCAGCTTTTGGTAAAGTCTGAGCCTTGGAGAAGCCAGGCTTCCGCTGGTGCTGGAGCCGCAGGATCCGAGCTGTGTGTGTGGCTTCGGGGGTTAGGGGCGGGTGAGGGGACGTGGGACCAGTCCAGAAACCAGACACCATCTGCGGCTCGGCCCCTCCAACTCAGCAGGCCCCACAACTCTGGCCCAAGGTCTGGCCACTTCCTGTCAAGTGATGAATGGATAACGTCTGCTCACCCCGAGACTAGACGGGAAGGGGCTAGCAGCAGGGCGGGTGCAGCAGCCAGCCCCGCACCTCCAGCCAGAATTCATTCATTCATTCATTCATTCCACCAGCCTGTCATTTGGCCGAGACAGTGCGGACGGACCCAGGCAGACTTGGTTTCTAGAGTCAGTTCTGACCGTCACCTGTTGTGTGACCTTGGGCCTGTCACTTAACCAGTCTGAACTTTCATTTCCTCTCTGCACGTGGATTTTTCTCAGCTTCGGTTGGAGTGTCTGTAAGGTGAATGCAGCGTGTGCAGTGCTAGGCGCCTGCCTGGCCCATGCATAGTACGGACTCTGTTATCTTCAGCCTCTCCACCAGCTGGGCGGCACGGTGGAGCCTCCTGCCCCTGGTCTCGTGCCGACACTCGTAGGTCAGGCGACTTGCTTTCTCTGGTTGCTTAGCCCTGCCAACTCACAGTTTGGAGAGTCGTGGCTCTTGGAGCCTCAGTTTCCTCACCTACAGAATGGCGTGGCGGCACCCCTCAGGTTTCTTGGGAGTCATCCAATCACCTTTGGATGTGGGCTGGTGCTGTGAGCTGTTGAGTCTCCTTAGAGGCCCTCGGGTCGCCAGCTCTGGGTGCCATGATGGGCAGTGGTGGCCTGCTGCACCTTCCCAGGCTGGCTGCAGGCCCCGGGTGGTGGCATCCAGCCTGGGCTGCTGCCCGCAGGAGCTGCTGGGCATACGGAGATAGCTCTGGGGGTGGCTCTTGGTGGCTTATTCATGGGGTTGGGCACCAGCGCTCGGAATGTGACACTTTGGGGTTGGCCTCTGCCCAGGGGAGACGAGCCATGAAGCACCCCCGCCTCAGCTGGGGGATAAAAAGGGGCTTCTTCAGAGCATCCCACATGCAGGGCAATGCCCTGCCGTGCCCACCTCCAGGCCCACCTGTGTGGCTCTGGGGCTGCCAGTCGCCGTTAGTCTAGGGGCCATGTGAGCCTTCCCCGCCTCCACCCACTGGCTGAGCAGATGTGAAAATAACCCATATCCACGCCGGGCGCGGTGGAGCACGCCTGTAATCCCAGCAGCTCACAAGTTTGAGACCAGAGGCAGTCTGCATAACTTAATGAGACTCTGTCTCAAAAAAGTAAAAAAAAAAAAAAAAAGGGCTGGGAGTACAGCTCAGTGGTCCAGCACTTACAGGGCATGCAAGCGCGGGCCCTGGGTTCAACCCCCAGTACCACAAAAAAAAAAAAGAATAACCCAGACCCTTGCACACGAGAGCCTCCACACCTGCTCCAAGCACGGTCCTCGGCCAGGGCTCTCCTGGTGTCTTGGGTCATCTCTCCCAGGGACAACTTCAGAGCCCCTAGCCTCCATGAGGGATGGTATTTAGCAAGAGGCAAAGATGAATCTACCCGCTAGATGAACTTTCTAGAAATTGGGAGACAAGGACCAGGGGACAGTGTAGGGAAGAAAGGCAGCTTGGAGCCTCAGAGCCCAACCCGGTACGGCAGCCAGTCCCTCTGGGGAGTTAAACCTGTACCCTCGTGACTCCGTAGGGTCACTGCCCACATCAGTAAGAGCCATGTCCGAGGCCAGGGCAGGGACAAGCATTCGGAGGATTCTGCAAAGGAATCCATGGTTCACATGAATGAGGATAGAACAGTGGTCTGGAGTCCATAGCTCCTCTCTGGTGCGTAATAGCTGTGTGACTCAGGCAAGTCCCTGCCCCTCTCTGCACCTTGGTTCTCGTGAATGTCACACGGAGGCAATCGCTCCTTCGTTGCTCAGTAAGGGTCATCACAAACAATGCTGGCAGCAGCCAGAGCTTCTGGGGTCCCGCCCGTGTGCCAGTCTCTGCTCTCAGGGGTGCGCAGCTATTAAAACACACCGACCTCCCAGATACCGTCAGAGGCCGGTCTTACCATTAGCCCCGTTTTCCACATGAGAAAACGGAGACATTGTGTGGTTAGAAGAAACCGGGCCAGTGTTGGAGCCCAGGCAGCCCCGCTCCTGAGCTGGCCTCTCTCAGTCCCCAGGTGGCTCCTGATCCCATGCCTGGCTGCCCGGGAACCCGGGCTGGGAAGCCACACTGCATCCGCGGTGCCTGGGAAGTGTGGGCCCCCGCTCCTCACTGAGAAAGGCCCTCTTTGAGGTGGGATTTAGTGTGGCCTGTGGCTCTGGGTCGCATTCCACAGATTTTTGGCCCCTGACTCGGGCTTGGCAGCCACTGCCTCATTGTTCTGCAACTTGGCAGGAGCCACAGGGTCCCAGGGACAGGCGGCTCCCTGTGTTACCCGGACGTGCGTGCGTGCATGCGCCTGGGGCCTTTTCCCTGCTCCCCACCTCCCGACCATCCAAATGCTCTTTCCCGCGGTCTTCTGGCACCCGAACCCTGCAGCAAGCAGTGTCTGTAGCAATTTCTGGTGGTTTCCACTGGGCTGTAATAAACAGAATGCAAGTTCCCTAAAACCCAGCACACCAGGGTCCCAAGAGGCATCGGAGTCCTCGGAGCGAGTAAGGGCTTTGGAGCCACTGAGGTCTGGGTCTGGATCCCCCTTTGCAGCTTATTAGCCAGATGGCATTGAGCCTCCCCTTTCTGAGCCTCAGTTTCCCCACCTATAAAGTAGTCTGCCAATAGCCCTGAGGGTGAAAGGCCTTAGGGAGCCTTCATTCCCTTCTTCCCTGCCTCTCCCCATGGAGTGGCCGTCTCTGGTGCTTGCTGGCCAGGCCTGCCCTCCTGAACGTGGTCCCTCCTCCCATGGGGAGTGCCGTGCAGCAGGCTGCATCGGGCTCTGGCAAGGACTTGCCCTTAGGGACAGTGACTCACCAAAACCCAGGGGCAGCCGAAGAGGTGGTGTGGGTAGGAGCTGGGTGCCACGTGGAGGGCCAGGTTTCTGGGGCCTCCGAGAGCCCCTCATGGGCCACTGGCACTAGGATCACCCCTGTGCATCTGAGTGGTCCCGTTCTTAAGCTCAGGCTCGTCTGCGGGGAGCCAGCAGGAATGTAGCATGGTGGCTTCAGACAAAGGTGCTATCATAGGTCCAAGTTCTGGCCTTACCACCTGTGATCCAGGTGACCGAGGAAAACCTTTTAACCTTCTTGTGCCTCAGTTTCCTCATCTGTAAAATAGGACAGCAGATGCTATCTTACAGGGTTGTGTTAAGGCTAATGGGTGGAGAAGGGCACAGTATACTAAGGTACAGCGACTGTTAGCAGTTGTCACTGCTGCTCTTGCTCCTGGTTTTTCTGGGGTGGCCTGGGCCCCTTTCTGTGCAGCGGTGGGTGAGCTCCCGAGAGAGTGCCAGCTCCTGCCTGGGTGCAGCTGTTGGAGGGCGCTGTGGAGGCCAGAAGACTTTCAAAACACCTGTGAGGCTCTGGCCAGGGGATTTGCCCAAAGTGCCAGCTGGCAAGTGACGGGGTCCAGAATCAAACTCGGGCCCACTGGCCCCAAAGCCCTTGGGACTGAAGCTGGGTGAGGCAGGACCAGGAAAGGGGGTCCAGAGATGGGCACCACCCTTGCTTCCAGCCCGGGCAGCTGGGCAGGTGAGCAGGTGAGCGATCGCGTGCATGGCGCGGTTGGGGCAGCCTGTGGGCCAATTCTGGAGGGTTCTGAGATAAAGACGGATCCTTCTCCTGAAGACGGTTCTCCAGCCTTTCCCCTGAGGTCTCCCTAAGGGCAGAGGACGGTGAACATGTCACCCTGAGTGGCTCGGGGTGCAGCCCGCAGCAGCTGCGGAGTCTGCAGGAGCCTCTGGTTTCATCTTCAAATTCATGCGCATTTTACATTCCGCTCCTCTCTGCCCTGCTTGCCCGCACTTTTCCCCAGTCACAGCAGGGCCTGAGGAGGATGCACTGCGTTTATCTGTTTATCCTGTGGCTCTTAGTACCCTGGCTCCTCCGCGGGTCCCCCCCCCCCCCCGCCGAGGATGCGCTCCAGATAGTGGGGGCATCGGTTCCATCTGCACACGGGAGTGGTCAGGGGGAGCGCCAAGCCCAGGAAGGCCCCCAAAGTGCAGCCCTCCATGACGCCCCCTGTGCAGCAAGGGTGAGAGGGCTGCCCGCAGATCACCATACACAAGGACGAGCCTCGTCAGGTGGTGTGGCAAAGGGGGTCGATGTCACAGCGGGAGGCCGTGTGGGCCATGCTTAGCGGGAGGACCCTTAGCCCGTGAGGCCCGTGCCCCTGGGCTGCTGAGTTCTGCAGCCTGCAGCTGTTCCCTGTCATCTGCTTTGTGTGTCCAATGGCAGTTTCACTCCCAAACAGCAGTGACAGTTGTGGGGTGCTGCCGAAGGACACAGGAAGAATGGGGCTGGAGCCCAGCATGCATGGTGCCAGCGCCTGGGTATCCTTGAGGGCACTGCTGGGGAGCCCAGAGGTCAGACTCTCAGGGCAACAAGTGGGAGTGGACGTCATTCAACACCCAAGACGTGTCAGGCACCCCTGGAGCCTGGGAGGTGTGGCCCCTATCCTGGAGCTGGGACGACTTGGAGGGGAGGGGAAGTGATCTGGAGTCTGGGGCTCAGTGACTCAAGCTGCAGGACACTGGCTGTGACAATCGCCCTGGTGGCGACTCCAGAACCGCTGTGTGGAACAGCGCCCACATTGATGGGGGTCAGGCCACTCAGGGCACACAGCACGGCTGTGTCTGGGGCCATGGCTGACTTTTCTCTGCCAGAAACCTCTTCCCAGTGGGGTTACCCCAGCAACCTCATCAGGGCGGCATAGTTGGGAGAGAGCATGTCACGCGGAGTGTCGCGTCCTAGCCCAGCCACTAACGAGCTGAGGACAGTGAGCTGGGTACTCAGCTGCTGTGCCCTCTGGCACATGTCTAGAGGAGGAAGTGACAGCCCCCGTTTTCTGTTGCAGCCCGTGCTCTCGAGAGGCTGGCATGCAGGATGGCCGGACAGCCCAGCCACATGCCCCACGGAGGGAGCCCCAACAGCCTCTGCCATGTGCCGGGGCCTGCGCCCCCTCCTGACTCCCAGGTAAGCCCTTTTCCTTGTCCAAGGTACGTTGGAGACTCAAAGGAGTACTGAGGCTCCTTCACTGGAGGGAGCCCCTGAGCATTCCCAGACAGAACCTCCCCTTGAATGCTTCCAGGGCTGGGGCGCTCACTACCTGAGGTAGTTCTTGTTGTTAGGTGCTGTCGAGTCGGTATCCGACTCATAGCGACCCTACATACAACAGGGAAACAGTATTGTCAGTGCTTCTCTGCTGTTCGAAGGGTTTTCAATGGTGGATTGTTTTTTGGGAGCGGGTTACCGGGTCCATCTCCCAAGCCTACAGCACCTGGTGTTCCCAGGCGGTCTCCCATCCAGGTACTAACCAGGCCCGACCCTGCTTAGCTTCCGAGATCTGATGGGATCGGATGCCACAGGGCTACGGCTGCAGGCGTACCTGAGGTCGTAGTCTCATTTAATTCAGCAGCACTCCAATGAGCTGCCTCTGAGCTTGAGCCAAACAGCTTTGTCTTGGAGAGGTCTGTGCACAGAGGGCAGTGAGGGACACGGAAGCGGGTGGACAGTTCTTCCTCGCGCTGAGCCACTGTCTGCCTCCCACTTTGGTCCTGTATCTGGCCCTCAGCCTCTTGCTGTGGGGGAGCAGGGTTCCCCGAATCTCCCCAGCCATCGTCCCACAGAGAGCCAGGCTGCCTCGCGGAGCTTTTCCGAGGGTGGCTTGGGGTTTCAAGGCAGCTGTGCAGTCTGGGCCTTGGCACATACCATTCCCTTCCTGGAATGCCTATCCCATCCCCCCTGCGATCCCCAGGCCATATGCCATGGCTTCTGGGGAGACTTCCTGCCCCTCTTGCTTCCCCCACACCTGAGCTCAGGCACCTGGGCTGTGACCACCGTCGCTATGGCAGGGCTGGCCCAGGCCCACCACCTTGCTGGACCGAGCGCACCTCTGGGGTGGGGCTTTGCCCACGATGCCACAGAGCTAATGAACTGCAGACATGTGAGGCGGGCAGCTCCTGGGATGGACTGTGCGGGACCCAGACCCAGGCAGCCCTTGGGGTGCGCGCAGCTGCGCAAGAGAAGGGTGAGGAGTCACCAGAGGAAAGAGACCCAGGAGGAGAAACCCAGGGGCCGGAGAGGCTTCCTCAGGGAGGTGGCAAACAAAGGCCCAGGGCACCAAGTGCTTGACGAGGCGGCCTGGGCGCAGACCTCTAGGGCCCTGTGGGCAGCCTGCAATGATGAAAAGTGCTTGTCCAGGTTTAGGTTTTTGTTCCAAGGCTGTGAGACCTAAGTCAGAGGAAAGATCACAGACAGCCGTACTTCTGAGCCACTGGGGCTAGTCACAACTTTGAACTTTCTAGTTCCTGTTAGGTGACTTCAGAGTCTACCATGTCCAGTTGTATAGGTTATACACTGCACAAAGATACCTGGCCAATGAGCAGGTGGGTCTAAAATCCTTCTCCTGTGCTTCTACTCTCACCATGCCATGCTCCGTGGTGTCGGGCTGCATCAGCCCAAGGGAAGGGCACCTCTGCAGGTTCACGCAGAGGTGACATAGGAGCTGTGGACACTGAGGGTGTGTGTACAGAGCCCTGTACACAAGAGTGCAGAGGATCCTTGCACACCTATGCTGTTCGCGCTCTCCGTGCCTGTTACCCGCTGGGGTGCAGGGCCCCTGTCCAGGGAGAAGCCGGGGAAGCAGATCCCCAGGTCCGAGTCCACCAGGACACGGTGCTGATGGCTGGGCAGCAGGGCCCATTCGGGTCATGTCACCATTTGTCATATTAAGTCATTCACTGACAATCGAACCCCCTTGATTAATCTCCCAGAATTAGCCAGTTGCATTTTGAGCAATTAGGGTTAATTACAGCCTCATTTGGCAGAGGAGAGAGGCCCGTAATTATTTCTCACGCAAGGCGAGGAGGCGGCAGCGGGCCGCAGTGGCAGCCGTGTCCCCGGCACCTCCTTGCACATGTCGGGGTGGGTAGTGACAGAGCTAAGTGTAATTAGATCCGATGACTCAGGGCCCGGCTGGCTGTCAGGCTGGCTGCCCCCAGCCCCACTGGCACCTGGTCAGGTTTGCAGAACCGAGCGCCCCGCAGTGTGCGCCGCACCAGCTCTGGGGGGGGCGGGAAGCGGAGGGCAGTGGGGCGCTTCTCTCTCCTCCTTTCCTGAAGTGCCGGTGTTTAGTCCCCCTTTGGGGAGGTGTCACGGCTGAGTCTCACCTGGTTCAGCAGGAGGCAGAGCCCAGAGCCGGCTTCATCTGCATCTGTATGGGCCCAGCTGAGTTTCTCCCCAGCTCCATCTGTTGCCAGCCAAGTGAAGTTGGGCAGATGGCCTCTCTGAGCCTCAGTATGCTCATCTGTAAAATGAGAGGGTAATGGTGCCTCCCTCAAGAGACAGCTGGGAAGACTAAATGCGAGGAAGCCCTTTAATCATCCAATGGGGCCCCTACCTCCGGTGGCAAGGAAGTGATAGGACACGGACTTGACTTTGGTACTTTAAAAATCATTGTATTTTCCACACACCTGAAGCTCCCGGAGCCGGATAGAGATAGAAAGAACAGAAACTGGCTGGGCACCATGGCGCACATCTGTCATCCAGCGGTTTGGGTGGCTGAGGCAGAGGAGCCTATGTAACTGATTGAGACTCCGTGTCACAATCAAAAATAAAAAGGGGGAATGGAGTGGGTACAGCTCAGTGGTGGAGCACTTGCCTAGCTCATAGGGGCCCTGGGTTCAACCTCCCATGAAGGAAGGGAGGGAGGGAGGAAGGACAGAGGGAGGGAGAAAGGAAGGAAGGACGAAAGGACGGAAGGATGGCCTACAGTCCATCTTTGTTTTTATTAACCTTCTAAGCCCAGGGTTGCCTGCAGCCATAGCCCTGTGGCATCCAATCCCATCAGATCTTAGAAGCTAAGCAGGGCCAGGCCTGGTAAGTACTTGGATGGTAGACCACCTGGGAACACCAGGTGCTGTAGGCTTGGGAGACGGACCTGGGAACCCACTCCCAAAAATCAATTTGCCATTGAAAACCCTATGAACAGCAGAGAAGCATTGACAATAGTGTTTCACCTGTTGTACGCACGGTCGCTATGAATCGGATACCGACTCAACAGCACCTAACAACAATAACAAGCCAAGGTTAGCAGCTTGCTCATTCCCAGAGCTTTCTAACTCTGAGAGCCGTCTGCACAGGGAAGATATTTGCTGAATCTAGAAATGTTGTAGTCGGGCGTGAAATCCGTGTACATTTAGGGAAGTTGGACAAGCTTGCTTTTATCGAGGTTTCTGATGACCTAATGCCTGGAGTTGGGAAAGGGACTGAAAATGCCTCATGCTTTACCATTTATAATACAAGGCACAGCCAACCCATGAAGAATCACGTGGACTTCCAGGACGGGGTAAGGTGTTCTTGACTGAGAAGCCCAGCTAATGTGTCTTCTGTCTGGAAAGTCAGTGGGAACCAGCTCTGGATGTGCCCAGTTCAGTTCCATTTAGAGAGCAGCATGTGCTTACTTTGCAAGGGGCAGCTATCCATAGATGTGCATCGCACAGGCCAAAATCCGTATTCAGACCTTCCCAAAGAAATGATGGTGCTTGGGTAGGGTTTAATGACCAAATGTTAACAGCCAGTAAAATCCAAGAGTGAGCCAGGCAGAGTTGCGCATGCCTGTAATCCCAGCGGTTCTGGAGGCTAAGGCAGGAGGATCTCAAGTTTGAGGCCAGGGGCAGCCTGTGCACCTAAGACCCTGATTCAAAATGAAAAGAGAGAAAGGGGTAGGGGTGCAGCTCAGTGGCAGAGTGGTTGCCTAGCATGCACAAGGCCCTGGGTTTAACCCTTGTTGTTGTTGTTGTTAGGTGCCGTCGAGTCGGTATCCGACTCATAGTAACCCTCATAGGGTTTTCAATGGCTATTTTGGGATTGCCTTGGGAGTGGATTGCCACGCCCTTCTCCCATCTTTGTGGTGCTAGGAATTGAGCTCGGGTCCTCAGAGACTGCAGCACAGCGCTCTACCAACTGAGCTAAATCCCAGCCCATGGGTTTAACCCTTGTTGTTGTTGTTGTTGTTAGATGCCATCGAGTCGGTATCCAACTCATAGCGACCCTCTGTACAACAGGGGAAACACGATTATCAGTGCTTCTCTGCTGTTCATAGGGTTTTCAATGGCAGATTGATTTTTGGGAGGGAGTTGCCAGGTCCTTCTCCCAAGCCTACAGCTTCTGGTGTTCCCAGGCGGTCTCCCATCCAGGTACTAACCAGGCCCGACCCTGCTTAGCTTCTGAGATCTGAGGGGATCGGATGCCACAGGGCTATGGCTGCAGGCATTCGACCCTTAGTACTACAAAAAAATGAAAGTGTTTGCTAAAGGTTGAAGATTCAAGAAGTGTTTATGTCCTTTCTCCTGGAGGGCCTTGCCTGGTCGCTGGTATCTTCCCTCAGGGGCCTCACAGCCTACTTGAGGTCGGTGGGGAGGCTCTGTGTAAATAGGTAAAGAAGAGGGCATTGGGGGACTTCAGAGTGGAGCCCAGAGGACAGGGTGGCTAGTCCTGCCCACTAGATCACTAGATGACCAGGAGTTTGGGGCAGCACAGGGAAAGGAGAGCATTCCATGAAAAGCCAAGAGCATGTGCCTGGGCACAGACCTGAAGGTGCACAGCCAGCCCGGTTAGAGAAGGTGCTTAAACACCTGTGTTAAATTAGGTAGTAGGAAGGCGGGTATTCATGAACGAACTCAGATCCTCACTCTATGATTTGCAATTCAGTCCAGAGCCAACAGGGAGCAAATGGGTTTTAGGTTGACAAGGGAGAGCTTGGGTTGGGGTTTTACATAGATCCCTGAGGACCAGGCTGCGAGGCTCCTGGGTTGGGGTTTTACAAAGATCCCTGGGAACCAGGACCCTAGGCTTCAGTGGGGTGAAAACCGGGAGGTGAGGTGGCTGCTGCCCCAGTGGGACCATGCCTCTGTCTCTCTTGGGCGCAGCTGGTGGGGCTGGACTCGGAGGGACAATCCAGTGACTCCCATGGAGGGGTGCCAGCTGCTCGTGAGCACGGAGAGCAGGGAGAGGGAGGGGGTGAGGGCGCGGCCAGCTTCTGGCTGGGGAGGGCTGGACCTCGCCAAGCTCTCACCTTCACATCTTTGCTTGGTAGCATTTGGAGCTGGCTTGAGATTCTCTGATCCACGTGTTTCTTGGAGCTGGGTGGCGAGGAACATTCTGGGAAGCCACTACAGCTCGGGTGGGTTAGGTCTATGACTGGTGTCTTCCGTGCCTGGGCAGTCGCTTGTGGTTTCCAGGAGCCAATGGTCCCAGAAACCCAGTCACCCATTTCCAAGTTGGGGTAACGGGGTTGATGGCCTGGTACCTGTCCTCCTTGGTCCTCCTGCTGACTCAGAGAAGTAGATTCAGTACTCCATTTTGCAGGGAAGGAAACTGAGGTAAGGGACCTGCCATTTTGCTACTCAGGAACAGAGTCGGGATTCAGCCCAGGTCCCCACGCCCTATAGGGCGCCTTTACACCACTAGCTCTTTGCGAGGAACAATTGGCTTTTGGTTGGGAATTAGCCAGATTGTGAGGAGCTCGGCAGGGTTGGCCCCGTAAGGAGCCTGACAGTGCGGACTCTTTGTGCCCTTTTATGCAACACAGATTTAAAACATATCCCTATATACACATAGTGAAGCCATTAGACGTTCCCTATACCCGGAGTCAGATGTCTTTAAAGGTGAAATTCGTTTACAGGAGATGTCACTCTGATGAAGTGTGCTTTTTAGAATCATACAAACGGTTGCCTTAAAATTAATGATGCATTGCAAATATCAGGGAAAAAAGACCCATCCAATGTAAAGATGATTAAAATTCAGGTCAGAAGTCTGACTTAGTCAGGCTAAATTTTTTAATGAGATTTCAGAAAATTAATTGGGCGAATGCATTTTTATTCTTTTAACATGTAATTTTATGCTTCTGTTTGGGGGCGGGGAGAAAGAGGATTTGTCCGTGGCTGGCGCTTATTGTGGTTCAAACATTTCACACTCAAATCGGCGAAGGGGGGCGTGTGGTGGCCTAATTTGATCTGACTTGGAGAAGAAAGCCCGGGTTCTTCAGAGCTTTATGGGTTGGGGTGTCCTGCCGTGGTCCAAGACCCCTCCTCCTCCCCTAGTCTCCCCTTTATGCTCTCCCTGGGCCCGAGAAATCCAGCGGTCATCCCCTCGGCTCCTGGCCGCCAGGTCTCTTGTGCCATCCAGGACCGTTGCTTGCAGAGCCGCTCCCTCCTCCATGCTCGGGTCCAGCCCAGCCCGGCCATCCTACCCAGGCAGCTCTGGCCTCTTCCCTTGGCCCCCTGGCCCACAGCAGAGGGTGAGGCAGAAGCTGCAGGGTTGGCGACCTCTTTTGCACCTTTGAGGGGGCGCTGAAGACTCCACGCTCTGGAGCAAGGGCCTGAGGAGTCAGACGTGGCCCCCTGGGGTGTCATCGCGCTGGGAGGGAGCCCAGAGCAGCCACTGTCTAGCATAGTCCCTTGGCAAACAGTGTTAGACAGGGGACCTTGAAGTCCCAAGGCTGCGTCCCTCACCTGCAAGTCCCTGAGGTCACTGCTAACCCCTGGGTTAGCAGACCCTGTGTGGGGTGGCGCAGGGGAGGGGTTTATAACCTCAGCCAAGAGCCCCCTGAGCTTGTCACCAGGCTAGCAGTACCCTCGCCCCATCCGTCTCCAGCCCCTGGGAAGTGGCAGTTGTCATTAGCCCTGTTTAAACCAGGCAGCCACAGGCTGAAGGAGGTACCATGGTCACCTGCATTCCACAGGCGAGGAAGGAGACCAAGGCCCACAGGACTGGCCTGCAGCCTGGAGGTGGCAGAGCCAGGATCCGTGCCCACATGTCCAGGCCCCAGCGCCAGGGTCTCAGCTTACAGCCCCTCTGTGGGGCTCGCCCCTCTGCTGGCCTGTGCGGGAGCCAGTGTGGGGTCTCAGACAGGGCAGTAAATGAGCCCGGGAAAGGCCAGCAGGGTGTGGTGGTCGTTGTTTGTTAGGTGCGGAGGAGTTGGATGGGACTCACAGCGACCCTGTGTACAATAGAATGAAAGCTCGCAGGCACTGGGCCACGCCCAGCACTGTGTCAGTGCTTCTCTGCTGTTGCTAGGGTTTCCAGTGGCGGCCTGTTTGGGGAGTGGGCTGCCCTGTCATTGTTGTTGTTGTTGTTAGGTGCCATCGAGTCGGTACCCGACTCATAGCGACCCTCATAGGGTTTTCAGTGGCTGAGTGCTTCGGGATTGCCTTGGGAGTGGATTGCGAGGCCCTTCTCTCATGTTTGTGGTGCTGGGAATTGAACTCAGGACCTCAGAGACTACAGCGCAGTGCTCTACCAACTGAGCTAAATCCCAGCCCCTGCCCCGTCATTAGGTAGCAATTATTACCCTTGGGGCCGCCATGGTGCAAGCTGGTCTGGGACTAGCTCCCCATTTCCTGGCAGGTTAGGGCCCTGCGGACTCTCCCCGCCTGTGCCACATCTCCTGGACTCCTCAGAGACATCTGGGTGCTGCTGCTGTCCCTTTAGATGGGTGTTGGGCTGGGTCCCTCGGCTGCAAGGGCAAGCGTGGAACTTGCAGGGGGCTGACTGCCTGGGCGGGAAGCCCATCCACCTTTCCCTCCTTGGTGTTAAACCAGGGTAAGGACTCGGCTAGCCCGGAAGCCCTGTGTCCTGAGGTGCCCGCACCTGAGCAGAGGCCACCCAGGAATGGGACCCCTTCCCGGCCCTTTGCAGGCAGCGGTGGGCCCCAGAGCTGGCCAGGCGGCACCTCCAGCGCAGGGCTGCTGAGCTGAGCTGAGCTGCGCTGCACCGTGGAGCTGAGGCTTGTTCTCCTAATTAGGGCGAATGGGTTGTGACAGGAAATGCAAATCTGGGTCATCCATATGCAGATGTGCAGCTGGAGTCTCAGGCCCACATCACCGCATCCACTCAGGGCTTTGGGGCTGCGGCAGAATCAGGCAGTGCGGCCTCTTCAGCCAGGCAGGGTCACTTGGGACTCCAGCCACCCTCCTGCCCATCCCGTGGGAAGCAGCCTGGGGTCCCATGGTGAGGGCCTCGGGTTTGCTTCCTGCACATCAGCCCCTGTACTGGGGGAAACTGAGGCCCAAGAGGGGGACACCCCACCCCATGTAACCTGGCAGCACGGCTAGCACTAGATGAGACAGTTCAAGCGAGGTGACCGTGCCTCAGCTTCCTCATTTATCAGCTGGAATCCGTAGCCCTGGCTATACAGGGCTGGGGCTGTCGGGAGAGTCACAGCACTGAGCAGCTGGTAGGTACTGTAGCTGGCACGTAGTAGGTGCCTCATGCCCGGCAGTGATTCTGAATCTGTGTGGTTCTCCTGAGTGCTGAGGACCTGGCTTGGCTTCTCCCCAGGGTGAGTTCAGCCGGGACCTTCTGAGCACCCACTGCGCCTTTCAACAAATGCCCAGAGCGGACTAGAGAGGCCCTGCCGGGGAAGATCTGGCTTGGGCAGGGAGGGCGCGGGTGGTTGAAAGAAGGTGGGCAGCAGAGAGTGGCAAGCCTGGGAGGCCGCCCTGCACCAACAAGGGGAGTAGGCCAGAGTCCCCGGTCTTGGGGCCAAATCCCAGCCCTGCTGTGACTCAGCACCCGTGAGGTCAGCAGCAGGTCACTGCCACCCTCCCCTAGCCTGGGTTTCCTGAAGTGGAGTGGCAGCGGGGCCCACTCCTAGGGTTGCTGTGAGGATCCAGCGAAATGGTGCTGGGCAGGCAGGCACTCCATGCACAGGGAGGCTTGTGGCTGTTCCCAGAGTTTACCCTCCAGACATCAGCAGGTGGCAGGTGAGACTCCCCGCTGAGTCTCCAGGCAGGGATGTCCCCGAACCATGTGCCACTGGAGGAGTTGTGCCCCAAGCAGAAGTTGCGTCTCTCCGAGGGAAGGGAAGGGGCGTGGCTGGCGGCCACTTGGCTCTGACTCTCCTCACTCTCCCCTACAAGAGGGCGTCCGTCCGGGGTTTCCTTGTCGTGAGCTGGGGCGCTCAGCTTAGCAGAAAGTCCGGGAGCCAGGGAGTAGCCACCCAGGGCCTGGCCCCTCACCCCTGCCCTGCCCAGCCTGTCAGTAACCATGACAACAGCCCCTGAGCCCCCACTGTGCGCCGGCCTCAGTGACACACACTGGACACAGCTGTCTCGTGCTGCTCCCAGCAGCCTTGTGAGACACGGACACTTCTGTCATCTCCATTTACAGATGAGGAAACTGAGGCACAGAGTGGCTGTGTCACTGCCCAAGGTCACCAGCTGGCAAGCAGGTGAACCAGGCCAGGGCCTTGCTTGCCTGGCCCCAAAGCCGTGCTCTGAGTCCCATGCCGACGGCCAGGCACAGGGCTTCTTCCAGGGCCGACGCGTCTCTGCGTCCGGGGTCAGGTGAGGGGCTTCAGGACACAATGCACGACCTGGACCCGCCACCCCCTCAGTGGCTCAGCCCAGGCTGGAAAAGGTGTTTGCACGTTAGGAGCTCAGCCGTGTGTCTTGCCCTGGTGCTGCTCTCTGTGTTTCCTGCCCCACCCTGACCCCCAAACTGAACTCATGCTCGTTCCCGTGCCCCTGTGTTATCCAGTGGTAACAGGCCCAGTTCCTGTCCTCGGGCCACTGCACAGTGAGGGGAGGGAGGTGTCCCCAGCATCTGCAGGCCCCCCGTGTCCCTCACAGTGCCATAGCAGGAGGGTGGGTGCTCTGGGTGACCTCCCACCTATCACTCATGGAGCTGGGGGACATGGGCAGGACAGGCCCCTGGGCTTCCTTGTCCCTATAGGTCACAGAGATGCAGCAGGGCCCATCTCACCGACCCAGTGTGGGGCCAACCAAGGTGTGGCATTGCCTGCCCTCATCCTCCCACATCCGCCTTCCCGAGCGTGCTGTGGCCAGCTGGCCATCGTGGCCTCACCTGGTGGCTCTGTCCCTGGACAGGCCCTAGAGCTCCATCAAGGCTTCCTGTGCTGCCCCTGCAGAGTCACTGGGACGTCCCTAGTTTCTTCATGTCCTCGGGAAGGGGGCAGTTTATCCAAAGAGTGAGCTGAGAATGTGAGGCTGGCCGGGCACAGTGGCGCACGCCTATAATCCCAGCAGCTTGGGAGGCGGAGGCAGGAGGATCGCAAGTTCGAGACCAGAGGCAGTCCGCGTAACTTAGTGAGACCCTGTCTCAAAAAGTAAAAAAAATGGGCTGAGGGTGCAGCTCAGTGGTCCAGCTCTTGCAGAGCATGCAAGCGTGAGGCCCTGGGTTCAACCCCCAGTACCACAAAAAAAGAAAAAAAAGAAAAAAAACAAGGTGAGGCTGCACATTTCAACTGCGGCAGGAGGGGACTCGCTGCTGCTGATGGTGCCTTGCAGGACGGGGCGTTGCTCATGGTGGGCCTGGGGCTGGGGCGGCAGGAGTGACGTGGGGGCGCCGTGTCCTGCCCCTTTTGTTCCTAGTTTATCACACACACTCTGCTTGCCAGGCCCCCATGGAGGCAGCACAGGCTGGGGATGAACAGAGCGGTGCCTGGGTCCTGTGGGGTCCGGTCATCCATCACGTGATAGCGGAGGATGCTGAGGGGTGCAGGGGCCAGGGGCAGAGGAGCAGCCGAGATTTCTCACCCACAGTGAGGTCCTTGGGACAAATGGGGCCAGGTGTGAAAAGCCCCCCGGGAGGTGTGCAGGAGGCCGATACTGGGGATGGCAAGCACAGTCCTTCCTTTACCTTAGCGGGGACTATTGGGGCACTGGAGTGCTACAGGCCTCAGCCCCGGAGGCCCAGGCCTCTGCCCCAGGTCACCAATGCCATCTGTCCCCTTGCAGAGGCACCCCAACACCCTGTCCTTTCGCTGCTCGCTGGCGGACTTCCAGATCGAGAAGAAGATCGGCCGAGGACAGTTCAGCGAGGTGTACAAGGCCACCTGCCTGCTGGACAGGAAGACAGTGGCTCTGAAGAAGGTGCAGGTGAGCCGGCAGCCCCGGGGCTCCCCGCTGCTCTGCCAGCGGCTTCTGTTCTAAGCGCTGCCGCCCTGGCCCAGTACCTCCCCGCCCTGGCCCAGTACCTCCCTGCCCTGGCCAGCACCTCCCCGCCCTGCCTCGGAACCCTAGCTCCCCGGGCGCTGCAGAGGACCAGGGGACTCAGGCCTGGGAAAGCTCACAGTGAGCCACAGGGCGAAAGAAAACTGTGCATGCATGCACTGAGCACCTGCTGTATACGGGGTTGGGCTCAGAGCACATGGAATGTCTGGCAGCCCTGTGGGTGGGGATTGTCCTGTTTATCAGAGCAAGAAAACGGCTCATAGCCATACTAAGTGCCCAGGCTGGGACTCGAGACTTCGCCTTGGGTCCTTCCCAAGGGTCCTTCCCACCCTCTGTGTCCCTTCTCCATGGAGGGTGGGGGCTGGGGCAAAGTCAGGCTGGGCATCAGGTGGGTCATGAGTGCAGCTGAATCTGGCAAAGCCTCCTGGGTCTGTCCTCACAGGGTGAGGCCGAGGGGCCAGGAGGGAGAGGGCAGCTCAGACCAGTCCTGGGAGGGGAGCGGGATGATGCCAGCTTGATGGTGTCTGTGTTGACCTGTGACCCTCATGTGCGCTCCAGGGCACCAGGACAGTGCGGTCCTATGGCCTGAGAAGGCCATCTCCTGCCCTGGAACTTCCCGGAGGCCACTTGGGGCTTGCTGGCTTCTTCTATGTCCTTTTTCATCCTGCTCCTCCAAGACAGGGGCTAGAGGACCCCATGGACCCAGCTGTAGAGGGGCAGGGGCGGTGAGGACGCAGCACTGGGTGCTGTCCCCATGTCTGATATGATCATAGGGTGCTGTGAGGCCAGGCCGTTGGCCCCATGTGCAGGATGAGGCTGGCTCTGAGCCTTGGCCTCCTCCTAGCATGCCCTCCGCAAGTCGCGGATCCCCTGGGCTCAGTGACCTCCTCTGCGATTCGGGTAATGTAACTGGGCCTTGTGGGGGTGGTCCTGGGATTTGGGGGAAGCCATTACATGGCACCTGGCTCAGGATGGGCAGGAAGATGGACGCTTGTGGGGAGTTGGGTGAGCCAGAGGCTGTGGGGCTTTCTATGGGCCGCTGGCCATGACCCTGTGTTTCTTTTCCTCCTGCCCAAGATCTTTGAGATGATGGACGCCAAGGCGAGGCAGGACTGCGTCAAGGAGATCGGCCTCCTGAAGGTGAGCGTCACGGGCCACGCGGAGCCCTCCCCGGGGGGCTGGACAGGGCCTGTCTGGGAGTGTGCCAGGGCAGTGGGCCCCTGCTCCTCCCCCACTCCTCTCTCCCAGGGACTCACCCTGGCCCAGGCTTGGGATTCCACCTGGCATTGCCAGAGGAGCTAGGAGAGGAGAGAGGCTCACGCATTGGAGGCCTGATAGCCAGGACTCAAATCTTGGTGCCGTCTTCATTTCTAAGCTGTGCAATCTTAAATGAGTGACTTCACCTCCCTGAGCCTCAGTTTGTCCATCTGCTCAACCGTGAGAATACCTGCCTCACAGGATTGAGAAGATTAAATAAATTAGCCCCAAGAAGGCCTGAGTGACGTAGAGTGCACAGTAGGTGCTCACTTGGCACTCTCCTCCCTGCCCACAAAACATAGAGTTTGCTCAGCACCTTTCAGCAAAGTGGGGCTCCTGGTGGCGGTGATGCTTGCTGAAGACAGTGGGGAATTTCAGGTACATGGTTTACCTGCCAGCTACCTGATTCTGAGAGACCTTTCATGGAGGACCTTTACCCTCAGCGTGGCCTTCCTCCTCCCCTGGTCTTCCATCCGTCCTTCATCCACGGCCAGACAAAACCCAAGCCCAGCCGGTATTTGCAGCACTTTCTATGTCCCTCACCTAAGGGTGTCCCATTCTGGACCCTCTGGGCCCATCTGCTGGGCTGTAGGGGAGAAGCAGACTCCATGTGGACAAGGTTCCAGGCTCTGCCCAGCCCCAACTTTCTGTGTACCTGTAGCCAATCCCTATCCCTCTCTGGGCCTTAGGGATTTAGCCCAGTTGACTTTGGGGACCTCTTTTTGCCTGAGCTTTTGTGGCTGATGAGGTGTTTGGGGATCCAAACCTCGGACCTCAGACCTGCCCACCACAGGGAGAGGAGCCTCCCCCTCCACCCCAGGGGCCAGCACCTCCTTGACCAAAGCTGTAATCTCCCTAACCCACCTGTCTCTATTTTTTTTCCATGTTATTTGAGAAACTAGTGCCTGGCTAGGTTTCAGGAAGCCCCTGTAAGAGAGGATGAGGCTCCCCCAGGAGTGATGAGCCTGAGTCCCAGAGGAAGGGAAGGAACAGTGGTTCTGATTTATCACAACAGCAGCACATCTATTGTAGACACACTTTAGAGATTTTTAAAGTGTGTACCCCTTGCCATTCACTTTGGCTCCCCTTGTAAATGATAGGCACGTGTGTGAAATGTGGTGTGCACTGGAGGTAGCTAATGGGGTGGCCAATATTAACTCCCAGATGACCTTAAAACAAAACCTGGGCCAGGCAGTTTGGGATCAAACCACTAAAAACAGTTCAATGGGCAAAGAAAAGACTTTGAACCCAGGGTGCTGGGAAAATTAGACATCCCAGTGGAAAAGAATGAGCCGTGATCCCTGCCTCACACCACACACAAATAATAATTTGAAATGAGTCATGGACTAAATGTAAAAGCAAAAGCTATAACAAAGTTTGTAGAAGAAAACTGGGGGAAGTCTTCATAACCCAAGAATAGTCCCGGGTATCTTAGGACACAAAGGATGTTAACCATGAGAGAAAAAGATAATCCATTAGACTTCATCAAAAGGAATTATTTATGCTTATCACAGCTTCCATTCACAAATGAAAAGACAAGTTACAGATGGGAAAAAAAATACTAGCAGTACTTTATCTGACAAAAGACTTATATAACCATATTGTTACAAATAAATAATAAGAGAACCCAATAAAAAACTAAATCTGATCTGACTCCCTCACAGTTTCCAGTTCTCCATTGCTCTCTCAAGAGACCAGAGTATTCAAGGGACCTTTAAAGACTCTGAGTGGCCTGTCCTCCTCCCCATACCCACTACCCTCAGCTCTGAGCAGCCCCCTGCCTTGCTGTCATCCACTAGCCACACTGGTCTCTGTTCAGCCCCTAGGAAGTGTCAGGCCCCTCCTACCACAGGGTCTTTGCACAAGCTATCCATCCCTTCATAGTTCCTGGCCCCAGTAATTTTCATTTATCTTTCAGACAGCAGTTCAAATGTCACCTCCAGGAAATTTTCCCTGACTTCCCCTCACTCCCCCATCTAAGTGGGTCCCATCTTCATGCGCCTACCCAGTCCTGCTTGACTGTTTCACACTTGGTAACTGTCTCCTCCAGGCCCTTGCTGGCCTGGGCAGGGGGCTTGATCTATGGCGGTGAGATGGTGGTCTGGGTGACTCAGCGGCCGCCCTGGCTCTCCACTTGCCTCTTCCTTTCAGGACAGCGCAGCTCTTCGTGCTTCCTGCCTGCCGAGGCCGGGAAGGTCCCCGAAGGGTTGGTTGTGGTCTTTGCCTTTCTCCCCCTGAGTGAGTGGGAGGTGTGGGCCCCGACCAGGCGCTCCACAGGCAGCCAGGACTCAGCTGTGCCCAGCAGCCCATGAGGGGCTAGAAGGGCACAGACTCACTCGAGGGGGGATGATTGCTGCACCAGAGTGGATTAAAGTCCAGGTGTGGCCCGGTGTGGTGGCTTATGCCTGTGATGCCAGCACTGGAGAGGTGGAGGCAAGAGGATCACTAGTTCAGGCCAGCTTGGGCTACAGAGCAAGACCTGTCTCAAAAAACCAAGGGCAAAGCCAGGCGTGGTGGTGCATGCCTGTAATCCCAGCGGCTGGGGAGGCAGAGTCAGGAGGATCACAAGTTCGAGACCAGAGGGGCAGTCTGTGTAACTTAGCAAGACCCTGTCTCAAAAAGTTAAAAAAAAAAAAAAAAAAAAAAGGGCTGAGAGTGCAGCTCAGTGGTCCAGCACTTGCAGAGCATGCAAGCTCGAGGTCCTGGGTTCAACCCCAAGTACCACAAAAAAAAAAAAAAAAAAAAAAAACAAGGGCTAGGACGTGGCTCCGTGGTAAAGTGCTCACCCAACATGCACAAGGCCCTGGGTTTCACTCCAGCACTGCAAAAATTAATTAAATGAAATAAGTTGCAAGCGTGTGGGACACAGTGACACTCTCATGAGAGGGAGGGCCAGGGGTGGGGGCTGGTGGGAGAGAAGAGGCAAGAGGGGTGGACGGGAGATGGCACAGGGCAGACGCACAAGGAGGGAGGGCGAGGAGGCCTTGGAGAAGCAGCAGAGGCCCCTTCCTGCGGGAGAGGATGCGGGGCCGGGCCAAGGCAGAGGTGGGAGGGCGGCCCAGGCCGATCGCCGGCTGAGCCGTGGCTCCTGCTGCCTCTGGAAGCGCAGTGGGTCACCCTCGCTGTTACTGACCTGCTGCTGTGCGGAGGGAGGAAGGCCCCTCCCGGCCACTCTGGGAGCCAGCAGAAGAGACGAGGTCTCCGCTGTGCTGCGCAGGATCCCGCATCCCAGGGTGTGTCTAGATATTTCCTGAGCCACCGCGTGGGGCAGTCTCCTGGTACCGCCTGCTGGTCCAAGGTGGGGGAGTGGGTGTGCCCACCTCAGAGCCGCAGCTTGAGGGCTAGAACAGGTAGTGGGCACCAGGGCAGTGCAGGGCCAGCCTGGGGGTCTGGTTAAGGGTGGTCTAGAGGCTGGCTAGGAGAAGGACCTGGCAACCCATTCCCAAAAAAACAATCCCCCATTGAAAACCCTATGAACAGCAGAGAAGCACTGACATAGTGTTTTGCCTGTTGTACGCAGGGTCACTATGAGTCAGATACCGACTCGACGGCACCTAACAACAACAACAATAGGGGCTGGCTGGAGAGTGAATGAGTTGGGGTGGGGTAGGGTGTGGTGTGGTGTCTGTACAGGTGCCCCTTGTCCTAGAATCCAGGGCCAGGCACAGGTTGGCATGTGGTATCAGAGCCTGGCCTTTGCGCAGACTTCTGGGCCTTTTAGAAAACGTGTGCCCAGCCTCTGCCTGTCAGCCCATGGGTGGCCTTGGCTGACTGTGCTGTGACAGGGGCTCGGCATCCCTCTGCTTCCTCCGGGTTCCGGAACCGTGGGGGTGACATCTCCAGGGGCTGCTCTCTGCTGGGCAGGGCTGACCTCCAGCCAGTGGGGCGCTGTCCTCTCTGAGTGCCACAGGCCACCTCAGCAAACACAGGCCATGGTGCAGAGGCCAGAGGCAGGGTCTCAGCATGGAGCCATCAGTCAGGGCGACCGTCACATCAGGAGCGTTCTGCTGGATTTTCTGCTGGATTTCCAACGGGCAGGGGCAGGTCAGAAATGGAGAAAGAACAGAAGGGAAAGGAGTGGGAAGGGAAGGTACCGGAGTGCCCTCTGCAGGCTGAGCCCAGTGTCAGAGCTCTGGGGCCATCCTGGCCTTGAGGGGCGTGTGGAGGAGGAGCGAGATCACTTCCACAGCGTCCTTGGGGTCGGCTGTGGCTCTGGGAAGGTGCACACGTTTCCAGGATCTAAGCCCATCCACTCTCCACAGCTCCCATTCAAAACACTGTGCCCATTTTACCGGTGGGAAAACTGAGGCTCAGGGATGCACAGCGGCCTCCTGACGTCACCCAGGTCTACCTGACCCCAAAGTGCAGACCTTTCCCCTCACACCCACCTCCCAGCAAATACGGTGCCCTGTCCTCCTCGAGTGAACAAGATAGGCGCTGGGGAGGGCCCACCTGTCACTGGAGCAACCGCCCCCAATCCCGTCTTTCTCTCCCTCCCTCCCTCGCGCCATAGCAACTGAACCATCCGAACATCATCAAGTACCTGGACTCGTTTATTGAGGACAACGAGCTGAACATCGTGCTGGAGCTGGCCGACGCAGGCGACCTCTCGCAGATGATCAAGGTAAGGGTGCAGGGGAGCCCAGGGCCTGGCCGCCACCTCTCAGCTCGCCCTGTCTGCGCTGGCCTCGGCCCTGGCCTGGTGCCGGCTTTTTGAGCTCCACCCCCAGGGAGCCCATTGTGCACAAGCCAGGCAGAGACAGTGACCACCCCTGCTGCCCCAGCCCAGCCAGGCCACACAGGCCTGGCAGAAGGGGGCAGGGACAGCCCCCCCCTCAAAGGTCAGACTTGGCTCACAGAATCTGGAAAAGTATTTGGTGGGTCCAACTGCTTCATTTTACAGAAGGGATATCAGCCCAGAGAGGTTGAGAGACTTGCCTAGGAATATCCAGCAGGTGGGAACCCAGCTGTGCCTGTGTCTGGGGCTTCCAGGTGACACTGTTCCTGATACCCTCCCCACCCCTTGTTGTTGTTAGGTGCTGTTGAGTTGGTATCCGACTCATAGCGACCCTCATAGGATTTTCAATGGCAGATTGTTTCAGGATTGCCTTGGGAGTGGATTGCCAGCTCCTTCTCCCATCTTTGCCGTGCTGGGAATTGAACTCGGGACCTCAGAGACTGCAGCGCAGCGCTCTACCAACTGAGCTAAATCCCAGCCCTCCCCACCCCTAGGGCACGGTGAACCTGAATCTTTATCCCATGTAGTGAAGACTGTGCCTGGGTCTTCAAGAGGGCAAGCAGCTGGCCGAGTCACACGGGCACGCTCAGTGCCAGATCTGGTCCCACCCTCACCCCCCACCGCTCAGGGCAACCCATGCCTGTCCCAGGACACAGGAGCAGGTCCATTATGAGCCCGGCATCAGAGATCACTGCAGCTTTGCTGATAGAGCCCCTGATGACCACCACCACCATCTATCCTCAGTAAAGCACAGAGAGGTTTAGTCTCTCAATGAAGGCAGCACAGCATGTAGGTGGAGGAGCCCAAGCACAGAGCACCCACTCTGCCCCTCCCTCAAGGCCCTCGCCTCCCTGTGACCAGGCTCTGCTTCTCCAGGCCCCTCCTGTGGGCCCCCGTTGCCGCCCTACCCTGAGCCCAGTCCATCTGGCCCCGAGGGAGGTGGGCCATGCTCCGGCCCCTACCCTGCGCCCAGCTGCACTTGGAAACAGGGCCGGAGTGGATTCTCTGTCTTCCCGGCAGGCACTGGGCACCGAGCAAGCGTTCGGCACTTGCTCTTCTGAAATTCGGCCCCTAGGAATACAGAGCCGTAGGGAAGTGGCATTGCGTGCGCTGTTACCGCCAGCTCTTGCGTTTCTGTTGACATATTAATGCATCTGCCAGGCGTTAATCTCCACCCGGGTCCCTGCTGGGAGCAGACACACTACATCACGCCTTGCCCCCTTCACCAGCTTCTCCTTCCTGAACACACACAGCACCCTCCCGCCCGGGGCCACCCCACACCGAGACCTGGGGGTGCTGCAGGCACAGGCGCTGCCCTTGGGGAGCCCAGATCCTACCGGGAAGGCAGCTCCAGGAACAAGCCAAGTCTGGGGCCTGTGGAAGTCAGGGAAGGCTCCCCAGAGGAGGTGGCTCCTGAGCTGAGACTCTAGGGCAGCTGGGGAGCATTGAGGCAGGATTAGCTGTGCAAGAGCCCAGGGGGAGCACCAGGTGAAGTGGCCGCCTCAGGGTCGCCAAGATCCAGGTGCAGGCTCAGGATGCGGGGCGTGCCCTGGGGGTCAGAGGAGCTTTGTGAGACTTCCCACAGGGCAGGCGTGGCAATCAGCCTGGGGTTCCAGAAGAAGGCCTGGGTGCTGAGCAGGGATGGGGCAGAGCAGCGGGGACTAAAGCGCGACGTGTCAACGCAAGCGTCAGCTTGTGGCTCCCAGGACCCTGTGGCCTCTCACTGTGTGGAGTGGGGCTGTAGGCAGACAGCAGGTTGGGGGGAGACTGGCAAGTCCTCCGTTCCCCAGGTCTCCGTGGCCACCCTGTCCTGGGGACGGTTCAGGAGAGGCTGTCACCACCTCTTTAGGCCAGTGGGTCGCCTCCAGGCGGGGCCTGGCTTGGTTGGGCCCCCAGCCAGCAGAGGAGCCTGGGTGGGCAGAGACCTGGTCTCAGGTCAGATGTGCCCAAGGATGCCTCAGTTTCCCCATCTGTAAGATACCCAGCACAGTGCTCGGTAGGAGCCCAGTCCCCCTGGCCCTTCTCCCCTCCAGCCATCTCTGGGGTGCTGGGCCCCCAGGCTGGGCCCCCACTGTGGTTGTCCAGCTGGTCTTGGAGGTTGCCGGCCAGCAGGGCCTGTGTCCCGAGGGCCTGCGGCCTCAGGAGCCAACAGCTGTGGTCCTGGCATTATTTACAGGGCTGGTGAAGCCCGGAACCCACCAGAGACTCTGTGCCGTCCCACTAAATGTCATGCGGCGCTTATAAGATGTGACATTTAGAAAAATCACCGCTCCTGGCTCTGCGCGTCCCCGCATAAACACCGTAATGAGGACTAAGTCATATCCCAGTGTAAATAACACCCCCGCCCAGCCCACTGCAGGGACCTGGGGGTGGCCAACCCATGGGGTGCCCCCAGAAGGGGCGGCAGAGTAGCCTTGAGAGGGTTGACGCTGAGGCCAGGAGGTGCCAGCAGCAACTGTCCCCCTTCTCAAGGTGCCAGGTCTGGGTCCCAGCTCCGGCGCTCCTGCTGGTTCACCTCGGCACCCTCCTGAACCTCTCTGAGCGTGGTCCCCATCCCAGGTTCAGGTGTCCTTAGCAGTGGGTGAGGAGCCAGGCTTCTGAGGCAGAAGGCCTGGGGCTGAGCCGTGACTCGACTGCAACCACGTGGCCCTGTTTCTTCATCAGCAAGGTGGCCACGGCCATGGCCACGGCCCCACCTGCCAAGGGCCCAGCACTGTGGCCGCCCACCCAGGGGCTCAGTGGCGTTAGCTCGGCTCCTCCCCGTGCCCCTTCCCCAGGCCGGGCAGGGCAGGCCTCCTGATCACCTCTCCGCTTCCTGTGTGGCAGACCGGCCCCAGTGTCACCTGTGGCCACTTTGGGGAGACAAGGCTGCTCTGAACAGAGAAGCCAAGAACCGCAACAGGGTGCCCAGGAACTGGTGTGCGAGCCACCACCCTGCACCCCAGGGGCCTGGCGCCCTGCGGCCCCTACCTAGTGCCCTCTGAACCGTGGCTCAGGACACAGTCTCGCCTAGTCCTTCCAGAGCTGTCTTGTCTCTGCTCCCTCAGCGGGTTTTGTTTTCCCCCTTTTTCCCTTCTTTTCTCTCGGCGCAGTAAATCCGCCTTTCCAGGCAAGGAGGCCGATGAGTGCCTCGTGACGCCGCGGGTCCATCTGAGAGCGTCGGGCCCATTTCTCCAGGTGTCGCTGCGTTTGTTAGCGATCACGGCGCATGGAGACATGGGGGCCACTGCCACTCACGCTCCAGCGTGTCTGGGTCGCCCTCTTCCTGGGCCAGCTGGGGGCAGCGAGCCCAGGCTCCTGGTCAGGGGTGTCCAGGGGCTGCCAGCCACTTGGGGCCTTGCTCCCAGAGCCGGCCACTGGCCAACCAGGCTGGAGCGGGGTGGGAACACCGCGCTCTTGGTTCTGTCTTCACTGTTTGTTCAGCAGCCTGACCACCACCCGGGCCAGGCCCCCTGACCATGGGCAAAGCCCCGGGGCGGCGCCCGCCCGCCCCGCCTTGGAGCCTGCCCGCCTCACTGAGGCCTGTCCCGTCTGTCTCCCGCCGCAGTACTTTAAGAAGCAGAAGCGGCTCATCCCCGAGAGGACCGTGTGGAAGTACTTTGTGCAGCTGTGCAGCGCCGTGGAGCACATGCACTCCCGCCGCGTCATGCACCGAGGTACACGGTGGGGGGGGGCGTGCAGGGGTCCAGGGCCACAGGAGGCCGGACGCCCTGGGACCCCAGCATGAAGCTTCCCCTGAGCTCCTCAGGGGCGCCCTGGGAGAAAGTCAGGCCACGTCAGGTCCCCCATGTAGATGGGTGTCCAGCAGCTGCCCACACCTGCTCCGTGTTAGGTGTCCTTGTGGACGGCGCCCAGTACCAGACAGTTCCATAAGCTTCATCACCCCACACGCGGCAGTCCCCACCACCAGCCCAGAGCCAGCACAGACAGCTGATTCCAGGGCTTCTGCCAGCTCTGCCCAGAGAAGGAAACTTTCGTATGGGCTTTGAGGTCTCAGTAGGAGTTGGCTGAGCAAAGTCAGGGAGCCACTGACAAAGGAGTGTTTTCACAAGGTGTCCCAGGTTGTGAGGAAGGAGCCTGCCGGGAGCTGGCCTCCCTCACACCTCCGTTCATTGCCTCCACCTGTTCTGTGTGTCACTCCTATGAGGCTCTGCCCCAGTCGCTGGGGTACAGCACAGCCCACTTCATTGTTGCCGAATTGTCATAGGCACCTCCTATGTGCTACGCGCTCTTCTAGGTACAGAAGGGAACAAGAGCGCAGAAATCCCTGCCCTCCAGGCCCTCACAGCAGCCCAGAGAAGCAGATGGTGTTAGGCCCATTTTACAGATGAGGAAGACCAGGGAGAGACGGTGAATTTCCCACAGCTGATGGTAGGCAGTCAGGGAGGCCTCCTAGAGAAGAGAACTTGTTTTTGACATCTTAGTAGGAGTTGGCCTTGCCCCGAGTGAGCAGGGCCCAAGGCTGCCTGCCTGTCCCCCGAAAGGCCTTGCCCTGGCCGCAGGCAGGCCACCAGCTCCCTCCTGTCCCGCCTGGCCCTCCCCGGCCTCCTCTCCCTGCACCAACCCCGTCTCCTTCCCCTGCAGACATCAAGCCCGCGAACGTGTTCATCACGGCCACGGGCATCGTGAAGCTTGGCGACCTTGGGCTGGGCCGTTTCTTCAGCTCCGAGACCACTGCCGCCCACTCCCTAGGTAAGGGGCCCGACTGGCCGGGACCTCCGTGCCGGAGGCTGGTGTCCCCCGGGGCCTCGGCTGGGGTAGGGCAGGGAGATGCCTTTTGGAGCCCCTGACCGAGAGGAGCCTGGTGGAGACTGTCCTGCCCGCTCTTGGTGTCTCCCTGTGCTTGGGGTAGGGCCGCCCAGGCTCGCAGGGGGCTCCGCGCGTGTGTGAGCCCTGAGCTGTTTCCCTGTTTGGGGCTTTTGAACAGTCAGGGAGCCCAGCCAGCAGGAGGTGGGAGGCAGAGCTAGAGAGGCAAGGAGCAGGTGGGCCTGGTGAGGCTCGTGGGTGTTGGGTGTCATAGCAGCAGAGTGGCCAGGAAGGCAGGAGGGGCGCTGACTGTGGCCCAGGGCCGTCCTGGAAGTCATCCTGGGAGTCTGTGGGTGCTGAGAGGTCTGAAGCAGGAAGGGACCGAGTCAGATGCGTTTCGGGTCAGGCGAGGCCGTGGCCAGCTTCAGAATCAGCACGCACAGCGTGGAACAGCATGGAACAGCGCGAAACGTGGAGAGGTCTCTGTTTCATTAGCATATGGGAGCCAGCGGGGCTCGGGGAAACGGGGTGCTCTGTGCAGCACAATGAGGGGCGTCAGCATTTCACGGAGGCGGAGTTGGGGGCAGCTTGAGCCCAGCATCCCTGGGCACCCCTGTGCCCCCCAGCTCTGGCCCCCCCAGCTGCCAGTGCTGCTGCCCTGGAAAACCGCTGGTCTCCACTCATCTCTGCCCCCTCCATGGCGCAGGCCCAGATGTGCCCTGTCCCCAGCCCTGGCTGCCTTAGTAGGAGTTGGCTGAGCAAAGTCAGGGAGCCACTTACAAAGGAGCGTTTTCAAAACGTGTCCCAGGTTGTGAGAAAGGTGCGTGCTGGGAGCTGGCCTCACTCACACCTCCATTCATTGCCTCCACCTGTTCTGTGTGTGTCGCTTCTGTGAGGACAGCAATGGGTGCCAACGGCAGCTTCTTGTGGTGGCAGAGGTGCCTTCTTGGAAGACTGTCACCACTCATACAGGTCCCAGTGGCTTAGATACCCAGCGTTCAGCACACACTCGGGGAAACGACTGAGCTGTGGTATAGAAGTGTGGGGAGCCGGGCGCCCCCATCTGACCCTGAGGACGCTGGCTTGGCCACTTCACTGGCTCTGAAGGAGAGGCAGGGCAGGGAACATCCCCCGGGAATTTCTGATGCCCCGTTTGCGCCCCCGCCAGCCTTCAGGGCCTGCAGGAGCCCTTTCTGCAGACAGGAATCTGAAATCCGGGAGCTCGGGTGACTTCCCTCCAGGGTCACGGGGCCTCCAAGCCGCTCTGAACAGGGGTCTCTCCTGCCCGTCCTCTGGGGGCCTGCAGCGTTATGGCCTCTGTCTGGGACCCCCCGCCGCTCACTCCATCACCAGAAGGAAAGCCCATCTTTCCCAGACCCCTCCAACATGTCTCTGGTGAGCAACAAGGTGTCTTGGTAGGTTTGGGGCTGCTTACCTGGCTGAGTTTTTCTGGTTTTTGTGGTCCCTAGGGCTGACCTCAGGCTGGGATTTAGCTCAGTTGGTAGATCGCCTTTCTGCAGTCTCTGAGGTCCCGGGTTTGATTCCCAGCACCACAAAAATGGGAGAAGAACGTGGCAGTCCACTCCCAAGGCAATCCCGAAACAGTCAGCCATTGAAAACCCTTATGAGGGTCGCTATGAGCCGGACAAGACCTGATGGCACCTAACAACAACAAGGGCTGACCTCAGGGTCTCACATAAGCTAGGCTCAGGCTCCACCGGAGCCGCACACCCACCCTCAGCCCCTGTGCGGCTTAAGAGCTTCGGAAAGCCTGGACCACCGAGGCTGGCTGTCAGAGAAGAGCGAGGACCGCTGCCTCCTGGGCCCGTCAGTCAGGCCAGAGCCTCACCCCGTCCCGCTGCGGAGAAGACGGTGGTGCTCGTCAGAGCCGGTTAGGATCGTATCATTAGGGACAGCCGAGACACGGGCTCCTCCGACAGTGTGATTTTATCCACTTGGACTGGTGCACTTATTATATTAATGAGAAGGAATTGGGACTTGGGAAGAGGCTGCCCTCATGAGCCAGGCGCTTCCTGAGGCCTCTGCTCACTCCCTGTGATGGGTGGAAGGAGCACCCCCCGGGGCCCATCCTCGCTCTGGCCACGTGCCCAGTGTCCAGTAGGCACCACTAAGCTGGCACGGGGGCTCTGGGAACCAAAGGCCTTCCTCTGCCTCCACACCTTGCCCTCAGGCTCCAGAAGGTGACCCCACAGGAGAAAAGCCAGGACCTGACGTCTGCAGGACATGGGGAAGGCCCCTGTCCCCAGCAAGGCTCTGCAAACGGCTAAGCCTTGAGCACGTCTATTTGGGCAAGAGATTGAACTAATTGTCATTGCACTACTGTGGAGGAAGCACTCGGGCCCTTGACACCTGACACCCTGTGTGTGGGTCTGAATTATGCCTCTGCCATGTCTGATGTGCACCTACTATGTGGGATGTTGTGGCAGCAGCCACGTTGCCCCAGCAACCACCTCCTCTCCCAAGGCTGCTGACCTGGGAGCCGGGCTTATGCAAATCCCATCCCCACCACCTCCCGCCCTGGCCCCTCCCCGCCCCTGTATTTGCTAACACAAGGCTGGCATGAAAGGGCATTAGTCAGTGCCATGGTCGGGCTGACAGGTGCGGTACCCAGCGGTGGCAGAGCGGCTGCCTCAGTGTCAGGAATAGGAGCCGTAATTAGAGTGCGGAACAGAATGAGCGTCAGACGAATTACCAGGCAGCAGATCATATTTGTCAGGAAGGATTGCATACATAAAAATTAAGTGACAGTACACGCCGGCGTAATGAAAGAAAAATGAAAGATTTGCCTACACACAGCTCACAAGCTACAAGCAAGTGTCTCGCTCCAAGCAACGGCGGCAGCTGCAAGACAAATGGTGGGTCTGGAGAGCAGGGATGTGGCCCTGTCGCTCATGGCCATCGATGACAGGGCGCCTTGGGCTGGGACAGGGCAGAAGACAGGCTGCTCTGCCCAGAGCTGCACAGCCTCCTTCCCTGGGGCTCGGGAACAATGGAGGTGCATTGGCCCAATCAGGGACAGGCAGTCAGGGCTTGCTGGCCTTCTGAGGGCGTGGGCAAGCCACAGGCTTTGCGCCCTACCTTCTCTGTCCCTTACCCCGCTCTCCAGCCCCGGGTTGTGCAGGGGACTTGCAGTTCTGCACCCTTCCGTCTTCAGAAGCTGCAGATTGGCTGGAGGACAGGCAGTCCCAGCTGGGCTGGTGAGGGGACAGGTGAAATCTTTTCCCAAAGGCCCGCTGAGTGCAGGCAGGTGCTGGGCCCTGGGACTCTAGACTGCAGGCCAAGGAGCCAGGGTTCCCCAGGGGCTGTGGCTACCTTGGGAAATTTCCAACGCTGCGCAGTGCTGCAGTTGTCCATGGTCACCTGATGCACCAATCAGATGAGCTGATGAGGACAAGCCTTTTAAAAATACGTGGAAAACATTTTGCTCTTCTGAAAAGCCATCACAGCCTTTTATTTCTGTTTTATGGAGGAGGAAACAGGCTGAGAGAGGCAAGGCCACCCCCATGGTCATCTGACAGGTGGGCACTGGGGCCCTACATGAGCCACCCTCTACATGAGCCTCTGAGTGGCTTCCCACTGCACCACGCAGCAGCGTGCGCTGGGTAGATGTGACTGGAGAACGGGCCAGGAGAGGCCACCCCACCAGCCTGCCTGGTCCTAGAGTTTCTGATCGCGCAGGGAGGAGCTGGCAGTGTTGTCCAGGGACCTGGGGCTTGTCATGGGCCCCACAGGGAGGGGCGAGGCCTCCTCTTTTCATGAGCCAGCGCTGACAGGCACGTGGCCACGCCTGTGACCACACAGTGCTGGGACGTGCCTGGACCTGGGCCTGGCCTTGTGGATGCACCATCCGCCTGGCCAGATACCCCCAGGGACTCCCTTCAGATGTAGAGGCCATAAGGAGGCTGCCCCAGCCTGCCCAGCAGCACAGGACACCTGGGAACCATCTTGCCTGTCCCTTGGGCCCATCACACGGCCTGACAGAAAAATCCCTTTATTCTTCACCAAGAACCAAACACTGTTCTAATCAGCACTTTCCATTCTCCAGAGAGGGAACCAAGGCAGCAGAGGTTGGACCTCTTGGTGTTACTGCCAGGGAAACTGAGGCTGGGGCTGGGTCTATGACGGAAGCTCTGGAGCAGCCGGAGTGGGTCACTCCTGGTGGGCCCAGCTGTGAGTCCACGGCGCACAGGGAGGCTTTGGCACCCACGCACACCAGGTGCCGGCTCCCGCCTGGAGGATGGATGTCAGCAACTCGTTTCTCCGGGAGTTTTCAAAAGCACCGCCTGGGAAAGGGGCAGCTGGCAGACACCAGCCTCCCCTTCATGTGAAACTTGCCTTTTTCATATCTAATGAACACGTTTCAAACACTGAGAGCATTTTGAAACACGACGAAGTTTGTTTTGACAGGAGCAGCGGCTCCGGGATGTGGGCTCTTTAATCAGCCTCCCGCTTTGAGGTCTGCCTGTGATAGCCGCCCGGTTTGAAATCCGAGTTCTAGGTAGAGACTCAGGCTCGGGAAGGTCAGAGTCGGCAGGCTCCTCTTCCATACGCAAAGCCCCAGCGTCACTGCGCAGAGAGGCTGCTGAGATGGCCGGAGACCCAGGTGGCCCAGCCCTGCTCTGCCCTGCATCAGCATGGTGGGCTCTGTCACCCACAGGGGTCCCCACGGCGGGACTGCTGTGTGGGCACACCCCATCCTGCCTGCCTCTCAGCCTTCTCTAGAATTCCCGCTCTTCTGGGGACCCATCTCCGTTGGCTTCTGCAAAGTGGCATTTCTTTGAAGTCCCTCATTTCATCTTAGAAGTCATGCACGGGGTGTCCTGCCCCTGTCACGTCGAGGTTTTAGGTGGCTTAGTCCCAGACAAAACTGGCAGAGCAGGACACCAGGCTGGGTCCCCCCACCATAGCATCACACTTCCCTGGTACTGCTCATGGACCCCCGTGAGGCAGAGCATGCCCTGCGATGGGGGAGCCACCAGGGACCCAAGGACCCAGCGCCCAGTGTGGGGTGGGCCAGACACTCCTCCACTCAGATGTCATCAGTTCGTTGGCTTTTTGTTCTTTGTATGGGCTCTGGGCACCTGGAAGATGGAGCAGGTGGGGAGCACAGCTTGTAGCTTCACTCTGACGATCGCCAATCAGAAGCTGCTCCCCCCAAGATCCCAATCCCACAGCCCCGGGTGGGGCTCAGGAGCCTGAGTTTTAACAAGGTTTTCCAAGGGCCATGCTGTTGGGGCCACAGCAGCACAACCTGGCCCCACACCAGGGCTTCGTTTACACTGGGTGGAGGTGGGCAGTGGGCACGTGACAGGTGGATGGTTGCCAGACAGGGACATCCAGGAAAGGGCAGAGGGTGGATGAACGGATACATGGCGGACAGACAGGTGGATGGATGATAGACAGGTGGCAATCTGTAGTGCTGGCATTTTGGAAGAAAGTTTCAAGCCAGGCATGGCGGCACCTGCCTAGAATCCCAGCACTTGGGAAGTGGGAAACAGGAGGAACCTGAGTTCCAGGCCGGCCTGAGCTATGTAGTGAGGCCCTGTCTCAAAAAAACAGAGGATGAGCCGGGCACAGTGGCGCCTGCCTGTAATCCCGGCCACTGGGGGTCCAGAGGCAGGAGGATGGCAAGTTCGAGACCAGAGGCAGTCTGCGTAATTTAGCTAGACCCTGTCTCAAAAAGTAAAAAACAAGGGCTGGGCTTGCAGCTCAGTGGTCCAGCACTTGCAGAGCATGCAAGCGCAAGGCCCTGGGTTCTAGCCCCAGTACTGCGGGAAAAAACAAAAACAAACAAACAAACAAAAACAGAGGATGGGGAAGTAGCTCAATGGCAGAACACGTGCCAAGCAGGGGCAAAGCCCTGGGTTCCATCCACAGCACCACCACAAAGAAAAGAAGAGAAAGACGTTTCCTGCTGGGGGTTTGACTTGTGTCCTTAGGCCAGTGACAAAAGCAGAAAGAGCACTAAAGAGGCAGCGGGCTGGCAGGAGCGGGGGGCAGAGCAGCACCCCAACCTTTCCCTCCCCAGTGCCCCTGGCTGCCACCACAAGCTGGGCTACAAATGGGACTTGGCCATGGCGTGGGCCTGCCTTGAGCCCAGCAGAGGGACAGAGTGAACGCACAGGCCGTGAGCAGCCAGCTGTCCCCGGCCAGGGCTGGGTCTCACTGTAGCTCCCCAGGGACAGAGGCTCAGGGGTGAGTTGAGGAGCAGGCTAGAGGAGAGGCTGGGGTGGTGGATTTAGGGGGACTTGGGCTGGGGACCAGACGCTTGAAACCACCCCTTTCACCGGGGCCTAGCCAGGGCAGCCCAGGCTTTCCGCAGGTCACCTCACCCCAGGGTCCGCAGTCAAGTCTGGCAGATCTGAAATGAGGACGAGTCTGGTGGGAAGAGCCCAGGGCAGCCAGACAGCCGACGCGTTGCCTCTCTCTGCAGCGTGACCTCCGGCTCTTCATCCTCCCTCTAGGATGGTCCCCCGTAGACACATCTGTCCGGTGCTAGAATCCACTTACATCTGTCCGCAGGTGTCATTGTTAGCCACGAACAGTTTGCGTTTCTCCCTGCGGTTCGAGTGTGACGAGTTAATCCACTTCGCACGTGGCGGTTCCTTTAGCCTTGCTTTCTGGCTACCAGAGTGTGAAGTGCCGCGTTGTCTCCCCACGGGGACCCCACACAGATGCTGAGGTTGACCAGGGAGCAGCAGGTCCCGATGCCAGCCCAAATGTAGGCGGACAGGATGACGCTTTCTGCAAATCGTGTCTCTGGGTGACGGTCGGTGTCCTGATGAAGCAGCAGGCACTGTTTACTCACTGGAGCTAAAGAGGCCGTCACTCTGCAGCGGCCCTCAGTAACATAAGCCACGCACTAGGCCAGGAGGGACGTGCGCACACTGCTGCGGAACATGCCTGTGGCCCTGGACGCCGAGAGCAGACACTCCGAGCTGCCCATTGAGGGGAACCGGGACCCTTCAGCCCACGGCCCAGCACAGAGCTTTCCAGTGCTGTTTGTGTTCTTTTTGGCAGTGTTGTTGATGGAACCCAGGGCTTTGCCTCTGCTGGGCACGTGCTCTGCCGCTGAGCTACATCCCCGTCCTCTGGTTTTCTGAGTCAGGGTCTCGCTATGTAGCTCAGGCTGGCTTGGAACTCAAGTTCCTCCTGCTTCCCACTTCTGGAGTAATTGGATTCCAGGCAGGCACCACCATGCCTGGCTTGGAACTGTCTTCCAAAAACGTAGGGCAGAAAAGAGCTTCTCGCCCTTCTTCAGTAAGATGAGAAAACCAACAAGATAACAGCGTGTTCACAAAGTTAAACATTTTATTTGTGAAAGACCGTCCTGGGTTTTTCAGATTGTGGATTTTCTACTTGCTCTAGTGTTCAATGGTTTTGTTATTTTAAACATTAGTGTCACTAAATGGTAGTTGGGGTTTTTGTGTTTTTAAAATGCCCTTCCTTGGCAAAATTACAAGTCGCCCATCCTGTGTCTTCCTGTGAAATCCTGAAGCCTGGGTGGCTCGTTCTCCTCTCACGTTCCGGAGGGTTTTGGTGGTGCTGGACCCGCCTTCCCTGGGTCACAGGCCCATCTCAAGCACAGCCTCAGCTCCTCTGGACTCCAGCTCTTACACAGCTCTCATTACAGCAGCAGAAGCCTATCATGTGACATAGTATCTTCAGGCCAGTGACAGTGGTCTCCATGTAGAGACCTTAAAAATCTCATCCTAAAGTCTTCCTCAAATGGACTGATAGTAGAATTTCAGGTTTCAAATCCAGATTCCCGGTCCCACCCCAGACCTGCCCAATCAGCCCCTCTCCACAGCTTGCATGCCTCTGGTGATGGTGAGCTCACTCCTTCTCAGGCCCTCCTCCCATCTTTGCATAGTTCCAGCTCTTCAAGATTGTCTTCTAGAGATAATCCTGTAGGTCTAGAAGAGCAAGGCACACCCCTCCAGTGTCCTGAATGGTGCCCTTTCCTGGGGGAAAGAAGGCCCATGAGGAGAGTCCCCACAGTCCTTTGGCTTCGCTCTTGAGCCCCATCCTCACTGTTGAAAACCTTTTCTCTTTTTCACTTTCTAATTGAGGTTTTATATAAACACAGTAAAGCTCCCTAGAGCCCTTTCCTGATCACCACCCCCATGGAGAAGTCTTTCCTATCCTTAAACTTTGTATAAATGGAGTCAGATCATGCATGCTCTTTTGTGCCCGGCTGCTTTCACTCAACATCACATATGTGAGAACCATCTGTTTTGTTGCAAGTTCAATTCCCAGCACTGCAAAAATGGGAGAAGGACCTGGCAACCCACTCCCAAGGCAATCCCGAAACAGCCAGCCATTGAAAACCCTGTGAGGGTCGCTATGAGTCGGATACCGACTCGACAGCACACAACAACAACAACAACATTGATTGATATGTTTCCAGTTTAGTGATGTTGCAAATAAAGCCCTCGTGCACATTGTCAGTCCCATCTTTTGAAAGGACAGAGCCCTTGCTCATGTGGCCGTCCACCTAGGAGTAGATGGCTGGGCCGTAGCATCGGTGCCACTCACTTTTGCAGATGCCGCCAGATGGTTCCTCAAGGTGTTTGCAGCTGAGCACACATGGGCCGTTGACGGGCACGTCGCTGTTTGGCTTTGCATTGTTTTTTTTTCAACCCTCAGGATGCGTGTGCCGTCCCTCCTCACTTACTTTCCCTTTGTGCTTCCCTGACAAGTGACGAGAAAAGCGACCTGTTCTCTGTGCGAATGGCCTCGCAGACCTTCTCTTTGGGAAGTGCCTGTCCAGGCCTTTGCGTATTTGTGGGAGGGGTGGTTTGTCCTTTCCTTACTGATTTACAGAAGTTTTAAAATATATCCTGTGGGTGGGTGTGGCTCAGTGGTAGAACACTTGGTACCATGTGCAATGCCCTGGGTTCCATTTTAGTACAGCAAGAAAAAGACAGGTGTGTGTGTCCATGAGCCGCCCTCGTGCAACACCTGAGAACGTCAGCCTTGCAGAGGGGGGTTCCTTTTGGTTCAGGGCCTGTGGCGGCCATTGTGGGGGTGGGCAGCTGGCAGAGCTGCTAGGCTCCGGGAAGGGGCCAGGGATGAGCTAGACTTTCCGGGGCACCTGGGACCCACTTCCTCCAGCGGGGTCCCACCTCCTGAGAGCCCGCCACCTCCTATCCTGTGTCAGCTGGCAACTGAGCCTTTAGCACATAGCCTTTGGGGGCCTTTCAGATCCCAGCCCCACCCCTGTGTCAGTTCCTGTCGGGTGTTCGTATTGCCATGATGCTCCCCGTCTGTGGCTCGCCTCTTACCTCTCAAATGACACCTGGTGAACTGAAGGTCCTCACTTTGATGGAACCTTCCCTTTTATGGCCAGTGCCTTTTCTTTTCTTCATTTTTTTTTTGTTGGGGGGGAGTGGGTACTTGGGGGTTAAATCCAGGGCCTTGCACATACCTTGCAAGTGCTTAACTACTGGCTGCAATCCCAGTCCATTTTTTATTTTTTATTTTTTTGAATCAGATTCCCACTAAGTTACACAGGCTGCCTCTAGCCTCAAACTCTCCATCCTCCTGCCTCCGCCTCCCACGTCGCTTGGATGACAGGCATGCCCACCCCACCCAGCTTGGTTAGTGCCTTTTCTATCTTGATTACAAAAGTTGGCCAACCCCGCCCCTACCATCAGCACTGGGGCTGTGGGCTCAGTCGATCGCCACTCCTGCTGCGTTTAATGAGCCTCCTCACCTGCCTGAGCCTCAGTCCCTCAGCCCGTGTGGCAGGGAAGTCTCCTTGTGGGGCTGTTGGGAACACGGGTGAGAGGACGTAGCAGCCTGGCTAACACTGACAGTGATGTTTCCTTTTTCCTGTTGAGAGCGTGGTCCGGACTCTTCCGGATTCAATCATCTGAAAGGCCATTTGGTCACTAGCTTCCTGTCCCATACAGTTGACACAGACACCAAAGTCTAGCTGCGCAGCCCTGCTCTGATCCTCAGGCCTGAGGGTGTTGGGAGCCACTTAAAGTTCCCAGGGCCACATTTTGTGCCCAGTGAGCACAGCCACCCCCAGGCCTGGTCACCCTCTCAGCTGCCTGAGGAGGGGACAGGCCCAGACCGCCAGAGGCTGAGACCGGCCCCGCCCCCTGATCCCCAGAGGCTGAGGCCGGCCCCACCCCCTGATCCCCAGAGGCTGAGGCCGGCCCCACCCCCTGATCCCCAGAGGCTGAGGCCAGCCCCGCCTCCTGATCCCCCATGTGCCCGCCCCGCCTGCACTCTGAGCCCTCTCCCTGCTTCCTTCCAGTTGGGACCCCGTACTACATGTCGCCTGAGAGGATCCACGAGAACGGCTACAACTTCAAGTCCGACATCTGGTCCCTGGGCTGCCTGCTGTACGAGGTAAGCCTCTGACTTGCGTTCGGCGGCCCCTGGGGACATCCGTGGGGCCCAGGTGGGCCAAGGCTCGCCCTCTCTGCTTGGGGGACCCGGGTCTGTGTCACGTCTGCTTATGGCACTGAGAGGCCTGTCCTCCACCCTCAGCCAGCAAGGCCTGATTAATGTGGCCGTGCTGGAGGTGACCAGCGACAGGCCGGCCGGCTTGCCCTTGGTCTGCCCAGCTTCGGGAAGTGGCCGGACCGGAAGCAGATGGAGAGGTAGTGCAGGTGAGGGACCTGGTGGCACAGTCAGTGGTGCCCAGATCCTCAGCTGCCCCTCCCTGGTTTCCTAGGTAACCACATTCGCTCTTTATTCCCAAGTGGAAGAGGCTCCTACAGGGCGCTGGGGACGGCAGAGGTGTCAGACCCGGCCCAGGCCTCCAAGTCACTTCCCCAAAGGGCATCCTTCCTCCAGGCCCAGCACCGTGGGTCTCACTGGAGACCTTTGCCCCCACCCCAAGCTGTGGTGGAGCCACCACGGGGCCGTTTCCAGTTCCGGCAGCCAGCCTTGACCAGCGGTCAGCACTGTTTCCCAGCCTTGATGGGCTCAGACGTGAGACGGACGATGTAAATAAAGGGGAGCCCCACCCGCGTCCGCCAGCCACGCTGGGCCCTGCGAATAGGGCTGACAGGAGCATGCTCTGGGCTTGGCCATGAGTGTGTCACCGCCACCAGCAAGAAGGAGGCCTGGGCCTCCGGTGTCTCCATGACAGAGGCTGTACCTCCCACCCCACCCCTGACCACTGCCAGGTGCTCGGGGAGTCCTTGTGTCCTACCGAGATGGGCAAAGGTTACCATCTGTATCCCCAAAGCCCCAGTGCATGAAAGGACAGGCCAGCAAGACATGGGCTATATGTTTGGAACCAAAACCTTGATGGTTTTTCTGCATTCCCTGAGCCCATCATGTCTGCCAGGGAGCTCGTAAGCTGAAGGATGCTTATTATAAAGCCAGTGTGGCTGGGGACCCTCTAGGGCAGTGACATTGAGGACGGTGTCCAGTGGCTGCCACAGTGTTCTGTTGCCGATCCCTCTGCTTCCTGGGCACGGCCGGCTCTGATTTGCTCCACAGCTCTTGTGTGTGAGGATCACTTGGCCAGCTGCTGTGCTGCGCCCAGCCACAGAGGGCCTGTGGCTGCTCTCGTGGTCAGTCTTTTGGCAGCAGGATGTCCCCTCCCTGCATTCTAGGTGGACTCTCAGAGGTCAGAGCTCTGACCCCTCTGGAAGCTTTAGACTTCACAGTGTCCTTCCTTCAGAGCTGGTGGCTTGTGACTCTTGAGCACCGAGAGTAGAGTGCTTATCTTTCCCCGTGCAGTGCTGAGTACGGAGCCCAGGGCCTGGAACCTGTTAGACATGCGCTCTGCCGCTGAGCCGCACCCCGGCCCGAGATGAGGCCCTAGGAAAGCTGGGCTGGAGACGGGGCCCTTGTGGCGTGGGTGCCTAGGGCCCCCTCTGAAGGTCGGCAGGCATAGGCCCCCCTAGTGTCATCTCCGAGGCTGTGGGTGAGTCAGGATGGGACAGTCAGTGATGGAGCAGCTGCGTCCTCTTTCCAGGACTCATCGGGGCACCATGCGGGAAGTCTTTCAGTGAGCACCTGGCCAGGGCAGCTGATGCCAGGCAGCACCCACTGAGTGGCTACTGCAGATCAAGGGCCTCCCAGCCCTGTGTCCCTGTGGGTGTGCAGGCTGGGGTGTGGGTTTGGGGGAGGACAGTGGGTGCAGAGGGAATTTAGCGGGGAGTCAGTGTCCTCAACAGTAGGAGAAAAGAGGCAGCAAGAGCCCCGCCCTGCAAGGGCAGCAGGAGCCAGCCTGCCCCTGCCGGGTGTGCCCTGTGCAGCACGTTCACGACAGCCCAGGAAGGCCGAGGGTGTCTGTCCATCTCTCGAGAATGCCCTCAAACTCGAGGCAGGGGATTGCTGGGTTCCACAGCGCCACCACCGTACCAGTGCTTGTCACTCAGGATGAGTCAGGAGTCCAGGGTCTCTGCAGCCACCTCTCCCCAGCTCTCACTTCTGTGGGTGAGCGCTGTGGCCACCGAGCCTGCCGAGGCCAGTGACAGCCACCTGGCTTGCGCTGGCTCAGTGCTCCAGCATCAATGGCCCTACCGTACCCGGCAGCCATGGCCTGGGGTCTGAGGAAGAGGCTCAGCCACCACTAATGGGCATCAGCCGTGGTGTCAGGGCCTGAGGGGTAGCGACAGCTGTTCTGGGCTTCCCCAAGTCCAGGCAAACGCCCTCAGCGTGGGAGGCAGCGAGGGCGTGCGATTTTGACTGTGCACACGTACGCGTGCCACAGGCGGGGAACTCACTCCACTGTGGCCATAGAGGGGCGTGCGGTGTCCAGCAGGAACGCTGACCAGGCAGAAGGTCTCAAGCTCCAAGCCCCAGCCTCATCCCTGCAGGAGCGGGGCAAGTCAGCCCCTGCCCCGTGGGCTCCGGGTGCCGGGGCGTAGGCTGGGGTCACAGCCTGCCTTGCAGTGAGGAGTGGCCGAGGCCCTGAGGGTGGGGTGCCAGCTCAGAGCAGGCCATGGAGGTCTGTCCATGACCCCCTGACCCTGTGAGCTGAGCGCTGGCACTGGCGGCCGCCCCTGGAGGAGACGCCCCCACAGCTTGCCCCGTTTCCCTTCTTGCTTTGGCGAGCAGGAAGTCTCCATGCAGCTCAGCCTCATCCCACAGAAGGGCTCCCCTTTGTCCTTTTACCCTCATGTCTGTGGTCCCTGGTCCAGATGGCTGGTCCTGTTCTGCCTCCAGGCTCTTTTGTATTTGTGGAAGCTGCTTCCAGCCCCCTCAGAGCCGCGCAGAGGGGCCGGGGTTTAGCTTAGTTGGTAGAGTGCTGCTCTGTGCTCTCTGAGGCCCTGAGTTTGATCCCCAGCACCACAAAACCGGGAGAAGGATGTGGCGATCCACTCCCAAAGCAATCCCAGAACAGTCAGCCACAGAAAACTCTATGAGGGTCACTATGAGTCAGACACGACTCAACAGCACCTAACAGCAACAACAATGTATTACAATGTGTCTTTGGGGAGAAGGACATGGCAGTCCACTCCCAGAAAGATCACCACTGAAAACCCTACGAGGGTCGCTATGAGTTGGACACAACTAGACAGCACCTAACAACAACAACAAAGCCACGTGGGAGGCCAGCCAGGATGGGGAAAACAGTGTGTGTCACCCCAGGGCCGGCCCAGGGATGACAGCTGGCTCCCTCTGCCTGAGCCAAGGCCAAGGCTTCCACTAGAGAAGCAGCCCTGCCCAATCCCGCCGTCCCCCTCAGAGCCTTTGTCTGGGCTGCACACCCAGCCAGGCCGGCCCGCTCTGAGTCCTCCTCAGGGGCACCTGACCGCACGTGTGATGACGAGGTAGCATGCTGCCTGCCTCGCGTCGGCGCAGCTCCTCGGCCTGATTGATTTGTTGGTATGTGTGAGCTGTGTGCCTTGCAGTTGAGGGGGTCGGGTCGGCAGTGGGAAGCCAGTGACATCAATCTGTTGGGTCCCAGGGGGCCGGCCTGTCCTCGGCGTGCAGGCGCTGATTTGAATCCGGTGGCCCCCGATTCCCCCCACCAAAGGGCTCGTGGCAGCTCCTGGGGTGACAGGGCAGACCCCTGCAGGCATCACCCCCTGGCTCCCGCAGCACAGCAGGGGAGGGAGGAGCGGGGGTTCCCAGCAGACAAGGCGGGGCAGTGTCTGGGCTGCCGTGTGCAGTAATTGGTAGGAGACGTCCCGTAGTCACGGCTGCTGTGCTCCATGAGGCTGCCTGTGGTGTCTTCCCAGGGTGCCACCGCAGAAAAAGTGACAAAGCCCACCACGTCCACCCGGCTCCAACCATGACTGGGGCCATGCCAGGTCACCTAGCCTGGGGGCTGAGGTGTGCAGGGCCAGAGAAAACCTGTCCATCCTGGGCCCCACCTGGACCCAGAGTCCCGGAAGCCCCTCTAACCGAGGTCCACACAGCTGATGGCTTCCAGACCCCCAAATTTATTCTCTTGTGGTTCTAGAGGCCAGGAGTCCACGTCAGCCTCCCCACGGAAGGCAGGGTGGCTGTAGGACTCTCAGAGATGCCCAGGGTGAATCTGTTCCTTAGACTTCTCCCTGGGAAGTGAGAAAGTCACCCACACCCCACACCCTCTTATGTCACTCGTGCGTCCTTCCCCCAGTGCAGTGCCTCAGTCTCCCTCCCTTGTACCTCACTGGGACCGCCTGGACAGTCCAGGGTCATCTCCCCACCCGGGAACCTAATCCCAATCACAACCTGCAAAATCCCATCTGCCACATGAGGTGACATTCGCTGGCTCCAAAGATTAGTTTGGGGGTGTCTTCAAGGGCCATCATTGAGCCCCTGACACCCCATTTCAACCCTGGGCATCAGGATGCCATCGAGCACCTCCTTCAGGGGTCGCCTGCAGGTGCTGATATTGCCCAGGTCAGGGAACAGTCACCCCAACACAGCTGCCCGTGCCCTCTGGGGTGGGTGCCGGTGGCCTGTTTGGAAGAGGCCAGCCTCAGGCCCAGCAACGCCACCCCGGACACAGGGCAGGGGGCCCAGGGAACCCAGACCAAGCTGCAAGGAGCGTCCAGGGGGGCTGCTGACCCCAGGGGACAGCCCTGTACCCAGCACAGCCCAGCACACCCCAGGCTCTGCAGAGTGCGTTTATTTATACAGCAGCTTAGATCTGAAGGAAGTGGCTCACTCAGAGCCAGACCCCTTGCTGGGGGCCTCCTCACAGCGCCCTCAAGCAGCCCATCCAGGGCGAGGACCCAGAAACAGAGCAACTGGGGGAGCCCAGCGAGAGCTGCTCTGGAATTGTGGCTTGAGCTGTGGAACGGCCTGGAAGCAGCTCCCTTAGGGAGCAGCCCGCAGACCACACTGTGGGTCGCCTCTGGGTCACCCTCCTCTCTGGGCCATGCTTGGGAGATCCTGGGTAGCAAGATGGGTGTTTGCACCCATGCAGGCGGCGCTCAGACATAGCTGCTGTTCCACTGAAGGTGGCTCCCCCTTCTCCCTCTGGTATTTCTGATGGCGTACCAGTTTGTGAGCCCTCCCCAGGGGACCACGTGTTCCCCATGCCCCTTTTCCTTGGCTGTGTGTCTTCCCTGTCACGCCAAAGGCGAAGTCTGCATGGGAGGGGCAGTACTGAGAGCCCAGGCTCTGGCAGTTCTCAAGAGGCAGCCGGAATCAGCCCCAAAGGGCAGCCTCTTCTCTGCTGCAACCCATCGGGAGGCTGGGTGGCGACTGTACAAGATCTGGCCATCCTGAGTAGTCATTCTAATCCCAGGACGCCAGGAGCTGCAAGGGTTCCTTCACAGCCTGCTGCCCTGATCTGGGAAGGAGACCCCTGGCCAGCATTGGTGGGGACAGCGGGGATACAGCTTCCACTAGAACCTGCGTTAGGGAGGGAGAAGCCTCGTGAGTGGGGAGGCCCAGAGAGCCCCCACACCTGCTGCCCCCAGGCAGAAAGGTTGTCTGCAGTGAGGTGGGGAGGGTGTTGCCCCAGCTTTCTGGTTGCTTCTGGAATCCCTAGCAGCTGGGTTTGTGAAAACCAGATCAACCAGTCCCTGTCCCAGGTCAGGTGCATGAAAAACCAGGGCCCCCATGAGTGGGGCCAACATTTGCCACCCTGTCTACCCCCCAGGAGAATTCAGGAAAATCCCTGGGGGTCTCCCAGCTACCACTCATAGGGCACCCAGCCTACTTCAAGTGACCACCTGGGCCTCAGCGGCTTCTGCTGTAGCAGCCAATGTCCTTTTGAAACCGCTCAGTTCACTCTGGGCATCCATGGCTCTCGTTCTAATTTTGGGACATCATCTTCCTAGTCCCAGCATTTTGCAGACTCCATGGCAAAGCCAGCTCCTGGTCAGATGGGCGGGACCTGAGAGTGGGCAGGGACTCTGCCTGGCCCCGGCCCCTAGCAAGTGCAGGAAGGCCTCCGCAGGCTTCCTGCAAGAGTAGGGGTTTCGGGTGCAGGTTTCAGGTGTGGGTGCATCCCCAGCGCTCTCTGCAGCAGGGCCAGAGCCTCCATCAGTGGGAGGAGAGAGCCAAAGTCCTGAACCCCGCCCCGGAGGCTCCTGCACACTCCCAAATGCTGCCTACCTCCCCAGAGGCCATCTGCTGGCCCAAGGCCACTACTTGAGCTCTTTAGATGGAGGCAGGCCCTGTGCTTGGCACCATGCTGTTCATGTGGAAAATGAAGCCCACAGGCACCCAGAGCCGGGGCCACCTTGGGCTCCTCCTACCCCGAGGTGGGGCTCTCTGGCCCTGCCTCCAGACATGCAGTCAGGAGGCCTCAAGTTTGCAAGGCTCTGGCAGCCTGGCTCCTCGGAAGAAAGCGTGGCCGGATGGAGCTGCAGGCTCACTCCCTGACGGCATTTCATTAGCAGGAGGCACTGGGCTGTCATTCGGCGGTAGGCGACAGCAAGCAGGAGTGACGAGAAGCACTTGAATCCCATTACGGATTAATCAGCAGATGGGGCTGGCGGGTGCCATGCTGAGCCGCCACCACGGCCTCACTGAGCAGCTCCCTGGCTCCTACGCGTCCCCTTTAAGACCCCCTGCTAGAGCTCTGAATGGTAGGGTATCTTGGGCACCTGGGCACCCTCCAGAAGCAGGAGTCCTGGCAGCTTCCCAACTGAGCATCAACCCCGAGACCACCGCACCACGGTCCTGTTGCAGCCAGCCTCCTGAGGCCTCTTCAGGAGACAGTCACAGGCCCCCTGTGTGCCAGGCCCAGCCTCGCCACACCCTGCGGGTCAGGGCCTCCTGCGCTCACAGATGAGCGGCACGGAGCAGGGCCCAGGCAGAGCTGCGCCTAGCTGCAGAGCAGACACTTCCCTGAAGCACGGGGCACCGCAGCCCCCTGCCCCAATGCTGACGCTGAAATGCCTGGCCTCCCACCTCTGCCTGTCCCCTGCATGCCCAGACCTGCAGACCTTAGGTAGGGTGGGCCATAAAAGTGTCGCTAAGCACATAGCCTTGCCTGGTGCCTTTGCACTTGCTTTCTAGATAAACACGATGGTGTGTGAAAGCCGGACAGTCCGGGCAGATCCTAGGGAGTGGAGCTTCTTTCCCCACCCGCCACGTGCTCATGACCAGCCAGTCCTCGGTGCTGAGGTCCATTCGCCCTTCTTTCACGCAGGTCCAACTCACAGTGGCTCTACATACAGCAGAAGGAGCAAGGCACTGTATCTGTCCATGCTTCTCTGCTACCCGTAGGTTTTTCAGTGGCTGATTGTTTCAGAAGTGGGCTGTCGGGTCCTTCTCCCATTTTTGCAGTGCTGGGAATTGAACCCAGGCAGGACCTCTGTGCACCCAGAGCAGCACTCTACCAATAGAACCAACTGCCCTTCCTTTCTGCCTGTAAAGTGCTGTGGTGGAAACCCTGAGCCAAGGTCTGTTTTTATAATCCCAGCTTCCTCAGGGGTCCAGAGGAGTCCTGCTGTGCAGTGCCCAGGAGGACCAGAGAAAGACCCCACCCCAGCCTGGAGCAGGGCCTCTGGCCCCCAGTGTCCTCCTGCGCCTCGAGGCAAACACTGATCTCACGTCCCCCTGCCCTTGCAGATGGCAGCTCTCCAGAGCCCCTTCTATGGGGACAAGATGAATCTCTTCTCCCTCTGCCAGAAGATTGAGCAGTGTGACTACCCGCCTCTCCCCGGGGAGCACTACTCAGAGAAGGTGAGTCTGAAGCCTGAGGCCCAGCCCAGCCAGCCCCGGCCCCCGAGAGGCTCCCGCTGGGCCAATTCCAAAGTGCCCGGCTTGGCGGAGGCAGCAGCTGGCACCCTGCTCCCCTTCTGGCTCCCAACAGGATGTTTCAGTGAGGCTCACTGCCCGAGCGTCCGAGGCCAGGCCCCATGTGGTACCAGGAACCAGATATGGAGGCAGGAGGGGCAGGAACACGGCTCCCCCAGCCACCATGGCTGTCCTCCATGTCCACAGCAGGAAACAATGGCAGGTGGACCGGTCAGGTCCCACTCACTGTAACGACCTAAGTCACACCTCGGGGTTTGATTTTCACATCTTACAGTAGGCGCCAGGGCTCCAGACAGATTGTGACAGGCTGGCCTGAGGCCATGCCAGTCGCTGGCCGTGCGTGAATGTCATCTTCCTTGGATCTGTCATGTTGTAGACAGGGCTAACATGTCCTCCTCATGGGTAAACTGAGGGCACACAGGCTTCACAGTGTGGCAGTGGCTCAAGGTAGAGAAACGATCCCATGTGCTCTTCACTGTCCTGGACTGAGTCACTGACGGCCTCCTCATCCGTACAGCAGGGCAAAACTAGAATCTGCTGCAGGTGCCATGCTTAGGTGAGCACCGGGGCAGCACTTGCCACCACCAGCAAAGCAGCCACTGGAGCTGGGCATGGTGGTGCAGGTCTGTCATCCGAGCACACGGGAGGGTGAGGCAGGAGGATCAACCCAGGTTTGAAGCCAGCCTGATCTATGTAACGAGTTCCAGGCCAGTCCATGTCAAAAGACAGGGGAAAAAAAAAAAATAGGTGGCCACCGGAGGCAACACAGAGCCTGACTCGGTGTAAATGGCCTCTGAACCTCAAGTGCTATCCTGTCTGCTGAGGGTCAGTGCTAATGGCACGACTCTGTGGCCTTCCCAGACCCAGCCTGCAAGACCACAGGTCACTGCCTCCCAACGATGATGGCTATTTGGACTTGCTATGCGCAGGCCTCACCATCTCACCACTAAGGAACTGAGACCCAGAGAGGTTAAGGAACTTACCCAAGGTGTCTCAGCTCGTGAGCAGGGCGCCCAGCCACAGTGCTTTCCTGTCTCTGTGGCCTGGTTCTTCAGGAGTGCCATGCATGCCTGGTGGGCTGGACAACCTACGGGCATCCAAGCCTGCTGGCCCTCTCCCACAGCACAGGCTGAGCACTGCTGGCTGTGCCTCCCCCAGGCAAGGAGGGCGGCAGTCCCAGTAGCTGGGCATCCTCCTCCTCCTCGGGTTTCTGCAGTACTGGCTTGCAGAGTTCTCACAAGCACCCCCGGAGGAAGTGTTTCTACCCCGGAGTGCGCAGTGGCAAGAAAGGAGAAGCTCGTGATGTGTTCGAGTTCGTAGTTGTCCCTGCCTCTCGTATTTACGTTTGGACACGTGTACTATTCAGGAGCAAGCTTGGAGCCACCCGGCACAAACCGCCACCTCTGTGCTTCAGTGCCAGTCCGCAAACGGGCTCTGCCGTCCCGCACCCCAGAGCTGCCAGCTCCTCCTGACACCCCAGTTTTTAAAGTTATAGGGCCTCGTAGGAATGAAAATGACACACCTGGTTTCTCATTTCTGAGATTTTCAAACATGCACTTCCTGCTGTGTGGTCGGCTCGAGAATGAGCTGGGCCTCAGGCGCCACCTCACCCTGGTTTCCTGCAGAAGCCACCTTCTCGACTGCAGGGCGTCCCAGCAAGCAGGGTGCAGGCTCCCCGGCCGCCTGCTCGGGTGTCCCAGTGTTTGTAAAGTGGGGATGGGGAAGAGGCCTGCCAGGAGTCCAGGGTTCCCCCTCTGCAGGAAGCCATCAAGCCCTCTCTGTCCAGGACCTCCCCGCTCCCCAGCCACCCCCTCCAGCGGCAGGTATTTAAATGGAAAACACTGCAGTGATCCCAGCCACCTCAAGTTAACACACAGCCTTTTTAAGGTCATTATTTTAATTACCATTAAAATAATTGGCACCCGGGCTATCAGAACTTGAGGTGATCACAGGCTCTGTGTGCCCCTCCCCCATCCCGGGCGGGCAAAGCTTTCAGTGTCTGTAATTAAAAGCCCCGTCTTTCATGAGCGCGATGAAGAGGCCAGGGGGTGTGCGGGCTGCAGCCTGCTGCATGTTAATGCATTTATTATGATCAATAAGCCCTTCCTTGAGTTCCGGCCTCTGTGTGATTGACAGCAGGTGTGCATGCGCACAGCCCGTGCACGCTCGAAGACATCAGTGCGCCCAACTGCGTGCCCTGTGGAAAGGGGGGAATTAGTTGGAGGTAGCTGCTCTCGGTCTCAAAGCGTGGCCTTTGGGCCAGGCAGGCCTGAGGGTGGTCCTGGCTATCCCCTGGGGGCCGTGTGACCCCGCACCCAGCACCCCTCACCCTGCCAACCGCCCAGCAGCAGCATCCTCTAGGCGCTGAGGCGGCCCCGAGGGCGCAGTGAGGCTGTTGGGTAATAACAAGAGCCGCTCTCTCCCTCGCAGCTCCGAGAACTGGTCAGTATGTGTATCTACCCGGACCCCAACCAGAGACCAGACATCGAATACGTGCACCAGGTGGCCAAACAAATGCACGTCTGGACATCCAGCACCTGACCGGGGATGTGCTGCGCCCTGTCACAGCCAGCACCACTTTGCCTTGCGTCTTCTCCCCGAAGTGGCACCTGGCAGCCTCAAGTGTTGGGACAAGAGGGTTAGGCAGGCTCCTGAGGGCGCCCAGCCTTCGCCACTGAGCCACCGGGTGATGGCCGGATTGCAAAGGCCTTGCTTTGAACTGTTGTGGACGGCCTCAGCCAAGTGGCTCCCAAGGGCAGCTGGTGCGGCAGTCGCTGAAGCCCCCTTGCGTCTGGACTGTAATGTGAATCTTTGGAAAATTCCTTCAAATCCTGTCTAGTCTACACTGACAGGAGACTTGCAGGAGCCCGTGTGGTTTGTGGTGAGCCTCGGAAAATGGCCGGCACCAAGTTTAGCTTAGTTCTCAGTAGCTTCCCAGCAGTCGGGCTGTGTGCTTAACTTCGCTGTTGTAAGGGGATAAAGTGGAAATTACTTTTTAAAGTAGAGGTTCCGCTAGTATTTTCTCTGCATTTGTAACTCAATGCGTGATGCTGAGGCGACCTCAGCGTCTGGCACAGGGCTTCATGAGGCAGATGATGTCAGCCAGCCAGGAGGGTTCTGCTTGCAGTTGGGGTTCTCCATCTTCCTAAACCCCTGCCGTGTGCCAGGCCTTCTGTCACCTTCGAGAATTCGGTGGCTTATTTCAGGACCAGTGTTAAGTGCTTTCCTCCTTGAGAAAGAATCATGGGACACAAGAGAAACCAGGCTGTTCTTTACAAATTCTGGTTCTGCAACTTCATAGTATGACCTCTGGCAAGTTTCTTAGCCTTTCTGAGCCTTAGTTTCCTCATCTGTAAAATGGGACTAATAGTATCTACCTTCACAGTTGCTGACAGAATTTGAAATAAAAGACATATATTAAGCGAGCACATTGCAGGTGATCCAAAAGCAGTAGCCAGTCACCCCTCCAGAAAACTCAAGGCCATGGCCCATGCAAGTCAAGAATTAAGGCAGAGCGGTATTATTTGTAGGAAACCAGGAAAATGTTCATTTATTCCTCATCCCTAAATAGGACTGTGAAGACTAATTTATAAATGTGAATTTAAGGAAAGTCAAGCTCTGGAGGAAACAGTCTTAATTTCGTTTTTATACTCAAGTTAATTCTCGGTCTAAGTCGTCATCTCTAACTTAGTGGCAGCTCAGCGACGCCCGCATCTCACCCGGGTCGTCCTGACACTGGCTCACTGGCTTCGAGAACTCACTACCCAGGCCTCCCCAACCCCCAACCCCTGGCTGGCCACTCCCGGCCATAGGCTCAGCCCTGCACCACACTGTGCAACACTGCTAGCTCCAGAAGCCATCTCCAGGCGTGGCCTCTGCTCTGTCCACCTTCTCCATGTTGGAAATAAAATGGGGTAGGAGCCGCTCCTGTGATGAGAACAATTCATCAGCACTGAGGTTCTAGCCTCAGTGCTCCCTCCTGCACCGGTACCTCAAGAACACGGCACATCAGTGGCTTGCTTTCTTAAGCAGCCTTTCCATACTTGTCAGGCCCCAGACAGAGTAATCGCAGAATTTTTTTAAGCTCCCCAGTTAATTCTCATCATCATTAGCCAAGCTGCCGCCCTCCACGATTCCACAGTTCTCCATGGCCCACTCCCAGCCGTTTGCAGGAGAAAAGGGCCTCACGGTGGCACCCTCTGGGGAGAATCAAATTCCTCAATCCTGCCGCCCACTATAACCACTGAGAGCCGCCCTGCACATATTCTGCCTGCAGCTCTCAGAGCCTCTACCATGTCTGCCCTTGGCACAGTCGGCCCCAGCACACTGATGAATTCGCCTTCTCCCCACCATGGGCTTTCCGTACCGTGAGAACCATCTGCCTGATAAAACAGGACCCTCTGGAGGCGTACAATCTCCACCACCCACCAGCCTGAGGGGTTGTGCGATTGCTCACATCCTAATTACCACAGAACAGCAAACCCCAAACACTCCTTTGATTTCCACAGAACAGGCCAAAGTGGAGTTGACCAGTTTCACAGAGCTACGGTGGAGCCCCCGTCCAGCTGCCCGCCTTTCTTGCTACTCAGACCTGAGAGGCCTGCAAACTGCACTTTTTTCTATGTGGCGCTGGGCAGGAACCCAGGGCCTTGGGTGTGGCAGACAGATGTTCCACTGCACCAAACCCCAGCCCGACACTCCTCCCACCCTGCTTTCCTCTCTGGTGCTAGAGCACAGGCTGTGCTGCACCCACCACCCTGTGGGGACAAACACCTGGGGCCACCTGAACCAAGAGGAAGTGAACACAAGGGTTGTTGTTAGGTGCCATCGAGTCGGTATCTGACTTATAGTGACCCTCATGGGTTTTCAATGGCTGTTTCGGGACTGCCTTGGGAGTGGATTGCCAGGCCCTTCTCCCATTTTTGCAGTGCTAAGAATTGAACTCGGGACCTCAGAGACTGCAGCGCAGCGCTCTACCAACTGAGCTAAATCCCAGCCCGTGAACAGAAGGGAGCAGGTTATAAATCTCCCCTTGAAGAACTGAAGTAACCCAGCCTGGCTTCCAGCCACAGAGGCGGCCTGTGGGGCTTTGGGGACAGCCACGCTGTTGCTACTCACCAGACCCAGACTAGTACTTGAGGAGACAGTAAGATCCTGAAAGGAAGGCCACGTCGATGGGCTTTAGCAGCCCAAAAACCACACTGTGCCCGTGCCCTGGCCACCCACTGTGGTTTCCATTTTCTTTATTGAGCTCCTTTCAGCCCACAGTGGCCGAAGGAATGTCTTCTGGGGGCTCTGGTGCCTGTGGACTCCAGAGCGCCAGCCAGCCACCCCAGCACTGTTCAGGAAGTATCCATGGTCTGGACGGTTTCCTCTAGCACCTCAATCTCCAGGCTGGTGACTTTCTCGGTGAGGACAGCAGTGGTCCCTTTCTCACACCTATACCGGCCAAACCTGGGGAGAGAGAACAGGAGTACACTTGGGGCGTGGAAAAGTGTTCTGGTTAGGCGGAAACTGGAGTCCTGGCTCCCCAGCTCCAGCTCTGGGGCAGGGGGTGCCGCCTTCCCCAAGGCTCCCTTCCCTCAGCTTCCAAGTGCTACAAACGGGGTGCCTTGTAGGGCCGTAAGAGAACAGAAAGCACACCTGGCACTTAGTGGGCACTCAAGTTTCCTTCGAACCCCACTGTCCCTAGCACATGCTGGAAGATACCTGGCCCGGCCACGTGACTTCCGGCTCCAGCCTCCCTAGACCATGTCAGAGACCCACAGAAGCAAAGCCTCACTAAGGTGCAGCTATCCTGGGCAGCAGCAAGGACGCCGTAGCTGGCCTCCTCTTCACAGATCACTGGAGGCATCGGCAGCACAGACGGGGTACACTGCTCGTCACTAGACCTCTTGCAAAACTCAAGCAAAGTTCAATGTCCCCTGCAGGGACATGGTGGACCACCACGAGGACACACCCATTTCCTTAAGTATATGGGACAGGCTCCTCTAAGCACTGGGCAGTCTGTCAGATGGACATGGGAGCTCAAAATGCCTGCTGGGGCCAGGAATCATGACGCTGCCCAACAGCAGCACTAAGCCTCCTGGTCTTCTTCTCTGTTCCCAGGTCCTGTCAACCTGGCATGGACCAACGGAGGGCTGCCAACTCAGTCACCCACATGTTGTTGTTAGGTGCTGTCGAGTCGGGTCTGACTCTAAGCAACCCTATGTACGACAGAACAAAACACTCCCTGACACTGTGCCTGGCCGGCACTAAGTCAGTGCTTCTCTGCTAGTCTTAGGGTTTTCAATGGCTGATTGTTTCAGGAGTGGGCTGCCAGGTCCTTCTCCCTAGTCTGCAGCACTTGGTATTCCCAGGCGGTCTCCCATTCAAGGACTAACCAGGCTGACCCTGCTCAGCTTCTAAAATCAGGCGGGACTGGATGCTAGGGTGCGGTGGCTGCAGACATGACCACATGGGTTCCTGGAAAACAGCGCCCCCTCAGATGCGTACTTGAGCTCCAACAGGGAGCAGAGCAGAAAAGGAGGGCATCTGACTGAGCTCCGCGTTACCCACAGGAACTGTGGCGGGGCCTGCCTTCACCTCTGTGGACCCTTGCCCGTGCTCTCTGAAGGGACCTGAGGAGCTGCACCCCCTCCAAATGCATCCCTCCCTGTGCCCTGCAGGCTTGACATGTCTCAATCCCCGCCCCCCCAGGGTCGGGCCCTTTGGCAGCACATGCAACCTTGGACCCAGACCCAGTGGCCCCAAAGCCAAACTCCTCTGAACTGCGCCTGGTGTCTTTGGGAGGTGTGGACACAGAGCCCCTTCCGGCCTGGGGGAGGGCACAGGCTTTGGCAGCATGCAGGGCTGGCAGAAGCGGCAGCAGGGATTGTTGAAACTAGGTCCATACTGGCAGTGGGCAGGGGTGCCCTCACCCAGGCAGGGCTACTGTTGTCAGTCACTAGCCAAGAAGATGACGGTGGGAGTCCAGAGCCCACTGCCTCAGAGCAGTGAGGGAGCACCCCGGGCAGGACAGGCTCCAGCACACCCACGGGTGCCCAGCCCTGCCCTAGCACCTCAGCGAGGCTCTGAAGCTGGCCTGCCAAGTCACCTGACTGCTCTGTTTCTTCCAGTTGAGCCCCGGCCTGGCACTCACCAGGCGGCTCTGTCTCCGAACTCCTGTGCTCACTCTCCTGACAGGCCGCTGCTCTGCTGCCTTTTGCACAAAGGTTCCTTCTGCAACCCCAAATAGCACTTTCCGATGGTTCAAATGTGGTTTCAGACTCCTCACCCAGGACACTGTTTTAGAAGGAGTGGAACCACCCATCGACTCCGCTCAACTCGCCAGCCTCCTGCAGAGGAACCTGCCCTCTCAGTACTGCGCCTGAGGAACGTCGCGAGCTCCTCAGAGCTCACCAAGCCCAGCTCCACCCTCCAAAGGCAGGAAGACAGATGTCCGAAGCCACCCAGCCAGCCAGCAGCCTGGCCAGCCCATGAGACGCTGAGCTTCCGTGGTGCCACCACGCCCTGCCGGCTCGAGGCCTGTCCTTTCCTCGTGAGTCATTCCTGCTCCAGAGCTGGGGGTGAAACCAGCCTGTCAGTGGTCCTGGGCTGCCCGCCACCAGCCCAGCTGGGCAGGGAAGGCAGAGGTCACAGAACCTGCTGCGCCTCACTTGGGGAAAGGTGGCTGGACGCAGAGCTCAGAAGCCACGGGGCAGACAAGTGAGGGACTGCCAACGGCTGCTCACCTGCGCCCACGCCAGGGTGGTCGGCAAATCAGCTGGAACCTCAACCCACCATTCCTAGCAGGAAACACAGGGACCTACCAAGAACCCCACTTGGGCTCCTAGCCACTGGTTTGGAACCTTTTAGACACCTGGGCAGCCTGAGGGAAGCTGTGGGCTGACTGCCTGAACCTGCAGCTTCTCATAGAATTCACCTCAGAATTTAGGAGCGCTTGTAAGATGCTGGCGAGAGGATGGGGCTGCCAGAAACCTTTCCTCCTGCCCTCACAGCCCAGGGCTCTCTCCTGGGCCGGCTCTACCACTCTCGCCAACAGCTGAGGGCGTCAACTGCCTCCCCGACACCAGCAGCCCATGGCCACAGAGCAACACTGACTCAGGTCTGTGGCAAGAGGCTCGTGTGGAAACACTGGCTTTCCTGATGGGGGAAAGCAGCCAGAAAGCCTGGCCCAAGTGCCACAGACGTATCAAGGGTGGCCAAGAGGCCCAGGAAGAACATCACCCCCTTCACTTACCTGGTGCCCTTCTTATTGGGCACTGAGTAGGGGCGAAGAAAGTCCAGCTTGCTCTTGCTGATGACACAGAGATCAATGTTGCTTCCAGACCCTAAGTCATTAAAGATGCCAGCTGCAATGGCCTCGCTCACCAGCTTCTTGGCCTCTTCCTCCTGGGAAAGAGAAAGGGAGCCAGGGTGTGGAAGGGCCAGAGAGCTGCGGGCACAGGTGGAGTGTAGAATCTCCCAGAGCTGCGTAATGTCCTCAATGCCCATTTGATTGGGGGAGGGGGGCGAAAGATCAAAGAACCTCAGTGGCTTGCCTAAAGTTCCTCAGATGACAAGTGGGGGACCTGGGTCTTTCAAGTCCTTTATGCCTGCACCCCTTCTTCACCATACTGCTTCATATCACATGGTCACCACAAACCTGGGAGCTGTGAGCCTATAGCATTGGTCACTAAAGCAAGGGTCAGTAAACTCTTCTTGTAAAGGGCCAGGCAGTAAATATTTTGGGTTTTGCAAGATACTCAGTATCTGTCACAACTACTCAACTCTGCCATCATAGTACAAAAGAGCCATAGACAATGCATCAACAAATAGGAATTGCTGTGTCCCAATAAATCTTTATTAACAAAAATAGGTGCTGGGCTGGATTTGGCCCATTGGCTTCCTTTGTTAATCCCTGATCAAAAATATCCAACAATGGCTGAAACCTACTTCCTGGTAACATAATGGAAAAATTAACGTGGGGCTGAGGACTAACACCAAACCACAACAACAGTCCTAGGAAAATACTGAAATTGTAGCTCTGCTGACAGAGCCAAGATGGACTTATTCCCTTCTTGGTGGAGAAGGCTTATCACATGCCTGGTTCTATGGCAGAAGCTAGGGCTACAGAGGTGGATGAGGCCCTTGGGGACTGAAGAGATTCCACTGGGGGCTTCATCAGACCTGAGTGACTATAGCGCAGCATGGTAACTGGCCCTGACAGATATGAGAACACCAGCGGGCTCGGCAGGAATACAGGGAGGGCTGAAGGCAGGCCATGTGCCAGGAGATCAGGGAAAAGAGGCACAAGGGCAAGCAGCTGGGCAAGACCTGGGCACCATTGAGTTCAAGCCCTTTCAGCAACGGGGACAGAAATGAACCAACCGCCTGTGGAAGGGGCTCTAGCCTAGGCTGCTGCCTCTTCCCCGTCCACCAGAGCATGAGAGCCCGGACATATGCCTGTTTAATGAAGGAGCTCATCCTGGTGACTCCCTCCCCCAAATCTGGCCTGAGAGCCTCACAGGGCTTTAGACTGTGAAGTGGAAGCCAGCTCAGGGATTCTCCGCCTGCCCCAAACCAACCTAGGATAGCAGTGGCATAAGCGCCCTCTACAGACTCAGAGAAGGCTCTGCGGAAAATGGGATCCTCCCCAAACCAGCAGCAGGACTGGAAAGGGGAGTGGTGATCTGAGCGTCATCCCCAGGTTGGTTCATTTCCTGAGTGGCCAAGGAAGCCACTTGCCCTCCTGTACATATACGGTCTCATAAGAATTCACTCCAACCTGTCAAAAGCCTTACCAGAAACCAGGGACAGCAGACCAGGAGATAGATGGCTGCGGCTGCAGCTCCCACAGACAGCAAAACCCAACCACCCACTTAAGGAAAGCAACCTCAGCCCGACCTGCTCCATCACTGACCCATCGCAGGTGCAGGGAGCAGGCGTGCTCTCTGGCAGCACCCTCGGTGCTCCCCTGCTCCCAGGCGCCTCTCCTCTTCCCCCTCTCTTTGCCATTTAACCATCTCCTTTCCTCATCTCTGTTCCTGGCACTTTGAGCCAGTTGCCAGCACCGAGTAGGCAGCACAAATCCTGGGACAGCACCTGGGCCGTTTGGTTTCCCTTGTGGTTTTATTTTGCAGAACCGGGATGAAGGTGGACCCAAAGGACATTGAAACACACATATGCTATCGTGACAGTACACCCAGGAACCAGCCAGCCCAGAGCGCTCTCAGAGTGCAGGTGCCTCTGTTTTACAAATATTCTGTAATGGGAGTAGATAACTGATAAGACCTTAAAACGTACACATTTTAAATGTGTTATGTACAGTTTGATTTATTCATAAAATTATGTGTGCTGTTAAAGACTTTTAAAGGTTGGGGAAACATTTAAAATTTCTTTCCTCTCCACCAATTCTAGGGAACATGATTCCTTAAGAAAGAAAATCTCGCAAAGTCTTGACTCCTTCTCCCCATACACAATTAAGAAATGGAATGAGCGCCACATTTACTGAGCACCAACTATAATGTGCCACATTCTGAGTGAGGCACTTTGATACTCATCCTGTTTTCTCCTGGCTTAACCATCTTCTGAGGGTGATACTCTCAGAAACCATGGCTGAGAGGGAACCTATGACTTGCCCAAGGTCACACAGCTAGCAGATACTAAATAGTCAAAGAGGTCCACGGGGCACCAGAGTGACAGGCCACAGCTGCACACCAGCCCACAAGGGATATTCCTTGGGATAGTCGGGGACAGTGGACAGCAGTCTCCTGACTCAGGGCTATGTTACTCCCTATCACCCAGAGCCTCAGTACATGGGCAAGTTTAAGAGAAAGAGGACGATGGCTGCCAGCTTCCCACTGGGCTCACCAGCAGCTCCTCTGATGGTCACTTCCATTACAGAGCAGGAGTCACTGTGTTTCCTAAACTCCCTGGAGACTGTCACGCAAAGGGCCTTTTCTACTCTCAACCAGGCTGGAGCGATGTTTCTACAATGTGATGTCAAAGATCAACACTGAGATTGAAGGTCTGCGTTCACATCTTCCTCCCCTCTCCACCCGAACTCCTCAGAACACCAGGAGGTTGGAAATTACTAATGTTACGCGTCTACCCATCACTTACACACTCAATATCTTCACCAAACACTTTGAGAGACCTTTATGTACCGGGAACTCGTTGTATGTTAAATGCTGCCTTTGACTACAGTATTCCACACAGAATTCTAGATACGTATGCAAATATACTACTGGGCATCTTCATGCTGTGTTTTCTTTATAGTGAAATTTTACAATTAAACAACTTTTGTCTTTAACATGTGCTACCAAATATTTAAGAAAACTATCAAGAAAACCACAAACTGAAGGCCTGAGGTGGGGAAAACACCACATTTTTATCTGTCTCTGGCCCACAATACATCCTCCGGGATTCTTTCTTCCTAGGAAAACACACCTCCTTTTCCCGGAAGATACAAAGAGACCTGGGGACAGGTGCTATGGGGGGGCTCTCACCAGTGCTCTGAAGAGCCTGCGCCCCCAGCTGGCCAGGCCCAGGCTCGAGGTTCTTCCCCTGCCAGGCCAGCATCCTCCTCCAGGCAGCTACTCATGGATTACACTGCTTGTCCCAAGGGAACTTGGAGATTCAGTGTGTTGGACCAACGGGACACTGCTAGAAAAGTGGCCTTTCAGGACAAGAGCAATTTCCTTTCACTTTGAGACGCTCAGCCGAAAGACCACCATGAAAGTCAGGTATGGTAGCACACGCCCCTAATCCCGACTCGGGTGCCAGAGGCAGGAGGATGGCGAATTCAAGCCCAGAGGCAGCCTGCACAACTTTGCAAGACCCCTGTCTCAAAATACAAGATGAACAACAGAGGCTGGGGTTGCAGCTCAGTGGCAGAGCTCTTGCCTAGCAAGCACAAGGCCCCGGGTTCAGCGCCAAGCACACAGATAAATTAATAAAGCAAACCACCATGACCCTGGTGATTGAACGTAAGCAGGGTTTACATCTTCAGTCTCCTACTTACTGCTGTGCAGGCTTCAGCAAATCACTTTACCTCTCTGAGTTTACTTTCCTCCTCTGTAATATAATAATAATAAATCCTACCTTGCAGGATTACTGCAAAACCTAGAAATCAAGTACAGAAAGCACCTAGTATAGTGTCCAGCATACAACATCTGCTTAAAAAACGGTAACTTGCTTAATAAAGCAAGCCAGACGGCTCCTAAAACCAGGGTTTACCTCTAAGCAGCACCTGTCTGTACCAAACCCCAAGCCAGGAGGAGGAGGTCCAAACAAACCTGCTGACAAATCCTGACCCGCGCCGTGGAGAAGTTCCTGAAATAATTAATCCAAGCCAAGCACACTCCCTAAAAGTTCAGAGAATATAAAAGGAGCGCTTCCTGCTTTATGGCTACAAAGACCAAACTAACTGGGAATATCAGTCCCCCGGGCCAACCCTGCTTCTTAAATGAGATTACAATAAGAGTGATGTACTGTGCCACAAGTCAGCCGTGACAAGCAGCACTTTATAGAGCTATCTGTTTGTCTCCATCACTGCATCTCGCGATGTGTCCCTGGACTCCAATGTGCAGCTCCATTTACCGCTACATGACAAATGGGCAGCACTTGTAAAAGGCACAAAGAGGTCCACGTCGGCCACGTAATGGTCACCACAGCTGTACCCAAGTGCTTGAGGGGACAAAACAGACCCCCAAGTTCATTAAACTGACCAGTAATGGATCTTTCAAAAAGTGCCTTAGGAATCGTACAGAAAAGGCTAAAATAAATAACTCAGCATGGAAGGCTAATCTGAAATGGTGTTTGATAAATTATTTATACCACAGGCGATTGTCTGCATTTAATATTGGAGCTACTAGTAGCATCTTTAAAAGATGATTTATGTGTTGTAATGCTATTAAACTTTATATTGGCCCACTGCTAGCTATAAAGTCTGCTGAGATTTAGAGAATGAGTTTTAAACTGTCACCGCAACATCATAGGAGATGGAGACTGTATTAAATCTTTACTTTAAACCTGTTATCTAGAGAGTTGCATTTTGTAGACACTCACAAACTGATAGATTACCTCAGCATCCGCTCCGGTGCAGGTCCAAAATAGTACTGCAAAGAAACTTTCCACATTATTCTTGCCTACAGCTACAACTGAATTCCTCTTCTCACTCAAGTGATTTTGAGATTAGCAGTGTCGCCAGAGTAAAAGGTAGGTGTGCCAACCAATGGGCACCATGGACAGTTCAGCAGCAAATTAATCTTCTTTAAATAAACCTTCCACGATTTGTTCGGTTGTACGTTATGAACAGTGCTTTGCTTGGGAGCAGACAAAACCGAACATACTGTTTAGATAAAGCTTTGGAAGGTGAAAATACATGTAGATGGCCAGTCATCGGAAACAATCCATTTGTAACTAGAAATTTTTAAAGAATTTAAGAAGAAAAGACAGTTGGCTATTTGCTGGGGAATGCCTTCTGTTACACAGCTCAGGGGCTGCTGTTAGGTGGCAAAGGGAAGAAGCGTGCAGCCTTTTGTCAGGAACACCAGGGCGCCCCCCACTTCACTGGTTTTCAGATCATCACAGAGGCGCCCTTTGCCTTTGGTCCCACCTCCACACCAGGCAGTGGAGTCAGGGGACAGCTGACTCTCTTACCCTTGCTCCCTCAGGGAACAAGCATGGGGATGGCATCGTCCTCAACTCTCGCCCAGTTTCCACCCATTCTGTTTGCTCCTGAATCAACATTTGGTTCTGTTAACTTCAGAATAGTTTGCTCCTTTAATAACCAGGGATTTAACTCAGTGTGAACCCAAGCGGGAGGGCTGGGGAGATGGTGGTCAAAGGATACAAAATTTCAGTTAGGAGAAACACATTCAGGAGACTATTTATTGTACAACATAATGACTTTAGATAATAATAATGTACACTTGAAAACTGCTAAGAATACTTTTTCTGTGTTCTCAACCATTCAACTGCTCTTGGGGTGTGGGTGGGGGGGTGGCTGGCTCAGTGCAGAGCACCTGTCTGGCATGTGAATGTCCTGGCTTCCATCCCCAGCATCAATCCATCATTTTAAGCAATAATTCTATTGCTTTGATGATGTGCAGCAGAGAAATCGGGGTGTGGCAGGAGCTTAGACTGAGAGGCATCTCAGCAGTGACCTCACACCTTCGTCATATTTGTATCCCAGGCAACAAGCACAGGGTGGGGCACAGGCATTGACAAATCAGAGAACAAACTTTAATTTCAAATGCATGCATCACTTCGCCAAACTCAAGCTAGGAGACAGATCAATGCCAAATGGGGTCATTCCAAAATTATACCAGTCTCAACTGGGGACCACGCAAAGACTTGGCAGTGGGGAAGAAAAGGCCCGCACATGCTATCCTGTAGTGGCCTGCTGACACACTGCGGGGCTGACTATGCCGTCAGTGCAGCCTGAAGGAGGCATTAACGGCTGACAGCTGAACAAAATCTACAGAATTCAAAAAAGTACTTAAAACAATCTTGTCCTCCACACGGTAGGCTTCTTGCATAAACCTGATTTATCCAACGTGTGGCCATATCTTTTACAGCAGAATAATTTTTTTTTTTTTTTTTTTTTGGACTGGACTATGTGACAAAAGCAAAGATGTCCCCACACTGAGCATGGCTTGAGCTGCTAGAGTAAACAGTGTGGCCTGTGCAAACGCCTGGGACTCACTGAGCGGAAGCAAGCAGTGACTGTGCTTTCAACGTCAACTGTGAACTGGACCTGGCAGTGCACCCCTGTGATGCCAGCACTCAGGAGGCTGAGGCAGGAGGATCAAGAGTTCTGGGCTCTGTCTCCCAAAGATAGGTCCACTGTGCCATTAGGGTCATGGTGGTATTGCCAATTCTTTCCTGCACAGCTGCAGGCACACGCGCATGTGCACTCCAGGCTATGGCTAATGCAAATAATGAAGGAAGAACTTGCTGTGGGTGCAGGAACAACTGTGGGCATTCTATGCAGGGACACGAACGTCACATGTGGGCCTGTCTCAGATCACCAAAGGATGGCAAAGCCTAAGCACAACCTGAGGCCAGGAAAGGAGGAGTCAGAGGCTGCACAGTCACAGGGAGCCAGAAATGGCCGGCAAGGGTGAAGGAGGCTCTGGAGAGCAGGGTCGCTCAGGAACATAGTTCTGAATGCTCTCTCACCCACAAGATCTTCCCTGGAAGAATGGGGACAATGTCTTTGTCCAAAGGCTAAGGGGGGAAACAAGAGGGCAGGAAAGTCCCTGTCACATGGGTTTTACAAATGCATCAGGAAGTTCTAGAGTAGAAGGAAAAGGCAAGGGTGTGAGAACACTGGGCCCCCGCCACAGCCCCAGCTCTAAGCCCCACAGTTCTGCTGCTCACTGAACGCTCACCTGCTCATACAGGTAAGGACACCAGAGGTGCTCGGAAAGGATACGGGATGCACCCAAAGGCGCATGGCTTGTGTAAGTACGAGAGCCAGGGATCTCTGCCAAGTTAGCGCCTGGCACCACCGGAGCCCTTCTCCCTACCCCACCATTAGGAAAACTGGTGGCGGGCAAGTGGTTTTGCTAGAATCTGTGACAGTGAATGCAAGGAAAACTACCTAAGCTTCCAGAGGGAAAAGGACCAAGAGAGACGAGAACATATTGCTTTCCACAAGGAGGAGAAATCAGTGTTCACAGCATATGTGTACACAAATATATATTTCCAAGGCTGCAGTGAATCAAATATAATCAGAGGCAAAAAAGAGAGAGTAACTTGCGTTTGAAGAAAGAATATGCTCAGCAATCCTCAAACCAAAAACTAGTCTAATGCCTAATAAGATGTTAATAACATCTCTCTCCTGGAACAACATAGCCAGTGATAACGGGCAGTCAATCCTCGACACTGACTACCACCTAAAACCAGAGGGGAAAATGGAAGCGTATCGGCTTCATGGTACAAACACAGAAACCCTGGGAATGTCTCTGGATAGGGAGAGGAAGTGCTGACAGAAATTCAGTTCTGTCTCAAGTCTGGAGGCAGGAGAAGCACCGTGCTCACCTGTGCCTCTCCACCTCCTCACCCACGCACCTCTGGAGGGTGGAGGCTGGAACCCTCTGCCAAGTTCAAATGCATGTCCAAGGCTGAAGTGGGGCAGTCCTCGGCATGGTCTTACTCTGACAGCCTCATAGGTGTAGGAAGGACGGACAGATCTGAGGAATCACAGAACATCCTCGCACTAGTTTTAAGACCACCACAAAAGCAGCAAATTGCAAATGATCCAAACCCATGGTGGCAATGTCTACATCAGCTTAGGTCAACAAGCACGATCTAGTGCCCAGGTGCAAACCTGCTCTGCACACCGGGGACAAGGTGTGAGCGGAGCCGACCCAGGAGGAGGGCACAGCCTTGGAAGTGGACTTGAAGAGGGAAAGGCTACCAGGAGACAGGCCGACAGAGGAGCTACGGGTGTTGAGAGGTTTCGTGGGTGTAGGTGATGAGGACTGGCCCAACTCTTGATGCAGAGGTGAAAGGTGGCCAAACCAAAGGGCAGAAGTGATGCAGCAGGATGAGAGCCAAGAAACTAGGAAGGGGAAAGGACTTGTTGGGCAGGTAGCACAGTGGGGCTGAATCCCAGAGAACCATGTGGACGATGCAGGGCATCAGCCCTTCTACTAAACACTGGGAAGACAAAACAGTTTAGGCTATGGAATGGTGTAGTTAGAGCTCTGCCTTCAGAACCTGCAATGGAAGCAGTGCAGGAGGAGAGGCCAAAGACAGGACGTAAGAGAAGCTGATTACAATGTTGTGTGTGAGAGAGGGTAGAGGGCAGCAGGTATGGCCCAGAGGCAGGAAAGGAGGAAGGGGAGGCCAGGTGGGAGCACAGAAGAAGGTGCCACCTGGACTTCTAGCACTTGTCATAGACACCAAGCACTCAATTAAACAAATGCAGCCTGCACACAAAAGCCCTGGACAACTGTTTTTCTGGTGGGTTGATGGGAAGACAATAACTAATCTTCCACACAATGGTAGGTTTCTGCAATAGATGCCCTGAAAGGGACAAGATAAAGTCAGAGCCACTGAACGTCTAATGAGGTTATTCTGAAGGGGGAAAAAATAAATCTGCATTGGACTAAACATGTGTATGCCATGGCAGGACTCTTGAGTACACCTGTCTGGCCTCTGGAGAGTGGCAGAGCACACTGGTAAACTCTTAGGGCAGGAGCTGCAAGCCTGCCCGGCTAAGCTCTAAGGGAGAATCACAGCCTGTGCTAGGTGGAGTTACGAGGACTCAGGCAGGCTCAAGTAAGGCAGGTGACAAGGCGGGGCCACGAGGATCTACTAACTCAGATCCCTCTCCATGGGGCCCCTGGCTGATCACCTTTTCCTGGGCCCGAAAGCTCACAGTCTTCAGATAATCTGTTACATATGGGGGCTGGACGCTTCTAAATGAGCACAAGGAGGCCTCTAGGGTCTGGGGCTGATGCATATATTAGTATATTAATTGTGGTCACTGGAAGAGGAGAGAGGCAAAGACTTTAACAGACAGAAGATCCAGGTATGAATACAGGCCTATTAAATTACTAGCTGTGGTGCCCCTGGTGGCTACATTTTAGGTCTCAATTTCCTCATCTGCAAAAAAGAGGACCTAAAACCACCTAGCACCTAGCCTTTTAATTCAAATCTACTCTTGGTAGATGCTAACTGAGCAAAGTACTCACGAACAGAGAAACTCCTAGTGCAGCACCTGTGACAGCTGCTAACCTAACCCGACTCCACCCCAACACTAACAGTCACAAGGCAAAGCCTCACTCTTCCAGAACTAATGCAACAGGTAACCGGTACTAACTCAGTACTCTGCTTTTTCAATTCCCAGTTCAGAGCAAATCAGTTATGAAAGCAGCCATTATACAACAAGTGAAGCTCAACATGATGACCTAAAACCTCGGTTCACAGCCACACCTTCCACAAAGAATTTCCTGCCACATCACTAACGAATGGACTGAGTAGCGCATTTTCACTCATCTGTTTCACTAGAAACAACACTAAAAGGAGTCAGGAACAGAATCGACATGTACTGCACACAGGCTCTATGCCAAGCACATTACTCCACTGACTCGCTTCAAAACACCACCTTAAAGTGGTACTACCTTTACCCCAATTTTACAAATCCAGGAAACCGAGATGCAGAGGAGGGGAAGAGACTAGCCTGACGGCACATGGCCAACTACTGGAAGGTCTGAGATGAGCCGTCTGGTCTGACTCCAAAATCCATGGAGTTTTTCACCCAAGAAGACAGGACCCCCCAACACTAAAAATAGGAATGATGCTTGTCTAGTCCTTGATTAGATGTAACTGATCAATCACTTAAGGGCTTACCTTTTTAAAGCATTTTCCCACTAAAATGATTTAATACTTGCAAACATACCACTGAAGCAATGATACTCAAACATCCATCTTCATCTGGGAGAATGGAGAACTTCCTGATGACCTCTCCACTACGGAATCTATACTGATCAAACCCCAGGGGAAAGCCTGGGAGATGTGCCCCACAAGGACCACCTTCAAATGTTCCCAGGCCCCTAAAATACATGAAGAAAACTTCTCAGTGAACAGAATGAGGCAAACTGTTTTCTGACCACACTGTGGGTCAATAAAAATGACACCATTTAACTTAATTTTCCCATGAGACCCTTGTGGATTACAAATCTTAAAACCAAGAGATTAGCAAGGGCATTTTTTTCCTCTGAAGTTTCAGGGAGTCAGAGGATAAGACAGCAAACTTTTCATACCCCTGATGAGCAATTTACAAACATGGTCCTCCCAACAATCCTTGGAGGCGTCCATGTCAGTCCAAGTTAGGAGGAGGTTTTCTGTTGGGCGGGGTGTTGCCCAAGCAGCAAGAGCCCACAGTCAGCGCAGACCTTCTCAAAGCCCATGTGTGCACTGCCACCACGCCCATCTTTACTCCCCCATCACCCTCTCTCCACTCATCCTGGTTTAAAGCCAATGTCTTTGTCACGGAATCCAATCAATAGATCCTTACATCTTTTTTATTTTCTGTTATCACCACAGCTCCAATTAGAGAAAAACTATATTCCAACATCATGACAGGATAACAATGACTACAAAGTGTGGCTGTACTCTGCGGATCCAGTACTCACTGCAAGTATTTTCAAAACCCTGTACTACCAGGTAGAATTTTAAAATATCTATTTAGCACAACTTCCTATCATTTTTTTGGTTTGTTTCTGCACAATTCCAGGGTTAGGGGAGAGTGGTATAAATTACCTCACGGAAACCCACAAGTAACATTATCTGTGAAGGTTAAAACTTTAACTGCCTTCCTGAGGTATGCTGCTGGGGTCTCATTACAGCAAGTAATCTCACATTCCGCCATGCACAACACACTAAGTACCAGCATCTCCCAATTACACGGTAACGCAAATCTCAAAGGACATCTGAAAAGTCTACACCACTCCTGCACCCACTGCCGAAACACACACCTCTAATGGAACGTGGTAGCTTTCGAAACTAAATATTCACACGCGGGGACAGGGCTGCCGAGCTCCGGCCCCAGCTCACAGTGAAGAGCGGATGCTAATTAACAGGCCACACCGTCTTGAGAAATGGCCACCCAGACAACTTTAGACACCGTCTGGAGTTTTGTTTTCCTGTGTCCAAATTCGTTCAGCTGTCCAGACTTCCAGGATGGCACAAGGGAAAGGCAGAGGCAAATCCCGGGCCTTTGTGTGCAGAGCTCTTGTCCCGAAGGGTCTGCTCTCCTCTTCAGGCTTCCCGCCCCACCCTTTCTTAAACATCAAGACGAACAGCTCAAGGGACGAGCCACCTGCTCTTTCCGGTTGCCCTAAAGTCTCCCAGAGAGATTCCATCAATCTCTCCACAGCACATTTTCAGTAGGTGTGTCCCCCCATGAGGCTGCAGCTGTCACCAAAAGAAGAGCCCGGTCTCGAAGCAGGTCCAGGGCTTGATCAATAAACCACAGCTGAGTGGAACACAGGCAGGCTGGCCGCTTCCCTAAAGGACCACCACCTATCAACAACTGACCAAGGCCTTAAGGGCGACCCCAAGGGCCACCTAGCTGCTCTGCTGGGGCCATCGACACCCAGAAACTCCAACCTGCTGCCCTTGCCTTTGCCAAGTTTGTCCTGCCTTAGGAGTTTTTGAGTAGGGTCACCATTTTTAAATGTGTTCACAAAAGCAGAAGATGTCCATGGTGCATTCGCTCTTACCATAATCATTTGGCTACTTGGGGGACTATTTTTCCTTTGGCTGGCAAAACCGGCACTTGATACAGGCTATCAATGGGGGGAAAAACACTGTAAGAGTAGTAATGGCTTTGAAATATCTCATCTAGGCCAATTTTAGTCACATCCCTCTTAAGAAGTGCCAATCCCTTCAAATATTGGCAGTTCTGTTTACTCAGATTTTTTGATATATATCTGCTGACTTTGCCCCCCTTGAGTTGATACAGTTATATGAAAACTGCGAAGCTTTCTTTTTCTTTTCTTTTTTTTTGGGGGGGGGGGCTAGAAATGAAACTTCTCTGTGTGTGTAAAATATAGGGGCATTTAAAAAATTACCATATGTTTTAGATCAGAAGGTAAAAACAGCCCAGCAGTACTTTAGAGCCTTCCAGCCCATGAACAGTGACAGGTGACTTAGTGAAGCTCAGTTCAAGCTCCCCAGGCCCCCGACTCTGGTGGGCAGTGGACCCAATGAATGCCTAAATGCCTGTGTTAGGAAGTTTACCATTTTTTCTTTTACATTAACTTGCATGCATAATGTAAACCTACATAGGCACTATATTTAAATATTTAGTGTCAAATGCTGTTTTAAACTTAATTTCTCCACAGAGCCATTTCATTAAGAAAGAAAAGGGGAAAAAAAAGAAAAAGAAAAAGGAACTTTCCTAAAATTCCTACTCACGGTTCAGTGTGCATCAGTGGATGTGTTATGTCAGGTTGCTTTGCACACCCACATGCCCACGACACCCCCTTTCCAATATCACACACCACACAAGTATAATAAACCATGTTAATATTTCATACCACTGCAAAATATGCTGGAGTATCAATTCAACATCTGCTGTCTTTAGGGCCTGGGAGTCCCGCAGAGACACTTTCAATTTGTAATTGAGTTCTATGCTGAATTAATCAGCAGTTTATCTTTTTTACTAAAATAATGTCTTCACCACTAACCCAGATTTACATTAACAATTTATGCCAAATTACCTGCCAAGGCAAAACTTATAAGATTCTAAGCTACCATACTGTAACACTCGGTCCTATATTTCATTCCTTGTATTTTTCTAGCCCATACACAAGAGAAGTGAGAAGCCATTGTTCAAGGGCTAGCAAGCCTCTGGCCACAAGCAACCTCCTGGATTTGCAGCAGAGCCTCACTTCGACAGGGAAATTAATGGGGGCTTCCCCTCTTCCCTGGAAAGCTGCTAAGTGGTTATGATTCAAATTTTTTATAAAATAAGATTTCTAGAATGAAATGAAATCAGTGAATTATAAAAGAGCCTTCTTTTATTCTTTTCCCAAGGAGCTCCGATATCCCAATTCTTGCCTTGGACTAAGTACCAAAAAGGAACCCAGATAAAGGGAGCATTTTGGTAGCCTTAAGTTAGATAACTGAGACCCAAGCGGACAAAGGTATTGATTTAATAAGAAAGGGGTGAACATGTCCATTTTCTCTTTAATCTCATGATCCAGAGGATTTTATCAGCAATATCTTCCTTTTGGGGGCTGGGGTTTAGCTCAGTTGGTAGAGTGCTGCTCTGAACTCTCTGAAGCCCTAGGTTCTATTCCCAGCACCAGAAATGGAAGAAGGATGTGGCAATCCACTCCCAAAACATTCCTGAAGCAATCAGCCATTGAAAACCCCATGAATAGCAGAGAAACACTGACACAGTGTGAGGCATGGCACAGTGTAGGAGAGTGTTTCCTCCTGTTGTACACAGGGTCTCTATGAGTCAGACCCAACTTGATGGCACTTAACAACAACAAATCTTCTGTTTAATTTCACTGTACACTTGGAAATCACCAAACGCTTATTCCGTTCAACGGTATCCCTGAATCTACTCTTGGCTTTCTGATTAAACAGTCCCTGATCACAAAGAAGTCACAGGTGCAGCTGCTGGATTTTTGCCACAGGTGCAGCAAGCAATAGACTTTGTGAAATATTCCTCCTGTATGGTGTATTTCCCCCTACATTTCAGTTATTGGAAATTTGTAAAGCAAAAATATTTCAAATGAACACCTGCTCCAAAGAAATGCATCACAAATAACCACCTACCTACTACACAGTAAAATAGTCCCTTCTTTTCTCTGTGCTTTGCCAATGGTTTGGGAAGTGACATCCACTCAAGTGGAGAGGCCATCATCAACTTGAGAAGGCCTCTTCCCATACCACCCCTGGTGGAGAACCTCAAGCAATGCACTGAGTCAGCTGGCACCCAGTCTCTGCTAACTCATTACATATTGGTTATCTGCAAATATGAAACTCAGGGTTCACACAACAGGACAGAAGACATAGAAAACTTTAGCACAGAAATATTTTTGGCAGAATTTTTTTTTTTAAATATCAGAGTCAAAACCTTTGAGCATGTTCTATTTACAACCATCCTTTCATTATTCCTCAAAGAACTGGAAATAGATACCTTCAGAATTACACATGTTCACTTTCCTAAGATTTACTGATTGCTGAATTCCAGAGATCTGGTCCAAGAGGAATCTATTCATACCTCTGGGAGACTTTGGTAAACTCCTTCCTCTCAGCACCTTCCCACCTAACTCCCTTTTACTTCCTGAGACTAAATAGAAGGAAAAGGTAAACTTTCCAAAATTTCCTTCATTCCTTGCTTGAATTATCCCATTTTCAACTTCAACTTTTATCACAGGTAGAATGAAAACAAGCCACCGCCATTAACTAGGGCTCTGGAGACAGAGCTGAGAACAAGGCCAGGGAATGAACAGCTAAGCAGGCACTTCTAAGTCAAGAAAACTAATCAATCTCAGAGAATCAACAGGAGAGAAGCAATTACTTAGGAAATCCAAAGGCTGTAGGGTAGGAAGCAAAGTCCTGCTCCTGAATCATCAGGCAAAAGACCAAGGAGAACTTTGCCCTCTAAGATCCCACAAAATGCAAATGTGAGCAAGAAGACCCAAGGGAGCAACCTGAATTCGTGAGGTCCCTTTCTGCCTCTCCAAAGAGAGCTGCCAGAGGGTTCCAAGTGAGGAAAGTAAACTTACTTTTTAAAAGAGGGACAGCTGAGGCTACGTGATGCTGATGGGAGGCCTTCCCCATCCAGGGTTTCTCATTATCACCGAGTCTAAAGGTTTAATCGGGAACTCCCTATATCACCCTCTGAACCCCAAGGGCCAACTTTAAGATCCATTTATTTCTAACTAAGTAGTTAAAGGTGGTGTGATGCCTCTAAGGGCTTATTGTGTGTGCGTGCGTGCGTGCGTGTGTGTGTGTGTGTGTGTTTTTCGAAGTACTTGAGGGGATGAACCCAGCGCCCTGTGCATACGTTGCAAGTGCTCTGCCACTGAGCTGCACGCTCAGCGCCTTTTTTATTATTTACCTTGACAGAGTCTCACTAACTTATGCAGGCTGCCTCTGGCCTTGAACTTGCGATCCTCCTGCCTCCACCTTCCAACTTGCTTGGATTACAGGCGTGCGCCACCATACCCAGCTTAGACCTAATGTTTTATGCTAAATAAAATCAGAGGGAAAATTACTGAAGAAAATTAATAAACCTTTTTGATCCAACAATAAAGATAAAATTTATTACATCTAAGCTTTCCAGTCTTAAGGAAAGCCAATAAGCAGAAATTATAACCAAAAGCAAGTGAAAGAAAGTCTCAGGAAGAGCCTCTAAAAGGGACCTTTCACTATTTAAACAAAACATGCAATCAACCCAATGACTACCCAAATCCAGTGTGTACAAGAAGCCCGTCCAGTGTTCCAACTAAACATTTCCACAGTTGCAGTAGCTTTAACCAAAAAGGGAACCATCGAAACCACAATGAGATAGCAGGTCACACCCACCAGGATGACTGGAATCAGGCAGACAGACAGGAAGTGTTGGTGAGAATGTGCAGCAATCAGAACCTTCCTACCCTGCTAGTGGCAGCCACTGGGGAAAGGTCTGGTGGTTCTACAAAAGGTTAAACACAGAGTTACCACATGACCTGGCAATCTTGCTCCTCGGTACACACCCAAGAGAAACAACACATATGTCCACACAAAACCTTGTATATAAATATTCATTGCAGTATTATAGCCAAAAAGTAGAAACAACCCAAATATCCATCCACTTATGAATGGATACATAAAATGCGGTATGTCCATATAATGGAATGTTATTCGATGATAGAAGTATTGATACGTGTTATAACATGAATGAAATGTTATGAAAATATTGTAAGTGAAATAAATCAGTCACAAAAGACCATGTACTATATGATGATATTCATACAAAATGTCCACAATAGGCAAGTCTATAGTGACAGAGGGCTGGGGTTTCGCTCAGTTGGTAGAGCGCCGTGCTGCACTCTCTGAGGACACAGGTTCGATCCCCAGCACCACAAAACAGGAGAAGGACATGGCAATCCACTCCCGAGGCAATCCCAAAGCAATCAGCCATTGAAAACCCTATGAGGGTCGCTATGAGTCCGACTCGACTCGATAGCACCTAACAACAACAACATAGTGACAGAAGGCAAGTTAGTTGTAACCTAAGGCTGGACAGGTTGAGGGGAAATGGGGAGTGACTGATAATAGGTGTTGGGTTTGTTTGTTTTTTAGGTGATGAAAATGTCCTAAAATTGATTGTGGTTATAATCGTACGGGCTGGGGGTTTAGTTCAGCTGGTAAAGTGCTGTTCCGGAGTCTCTGCGGACCCGGTTTTGGGACGACGGTGGCAATCCACTCCTGAAGCAATCCTGAAACAATCAGCCACTAAAAATCCTATGAGGGTCGCTATGAATCAGACCTGACTTGACAGCACCTAACAACAACAACAACATAGTTGTACAAGTCAGTGAATACACTAAAAATCACTGAAGTGTACACTTAAAACTAGGGAACTGTATGGATGTGAATTACAATAATGTTGTTACTAAATAATAATAAGGCATCCAATATTTCTAGAATGTAAGACCTAAAAAGTTGGCAAAACATCTAGTGACATGTCACAAGTAAATCAATAAACCCACACTCTAACTTCAATTTCTGAAAAGCAAGCGATCGCAATAAATAGAAATGTCAGCATAAGCATTTAATAAGAAAGAATTTTGGTTCAAACTCCACATTTTCCCCCAGACATACAAGATACCTAAACAGGTGTAGCCACCAGACAAACATAAACTCAAAATCTAAAATGTGGAAAAGTCAGGTTCAGCTCATTAAGCTGACACCTGTAAAACCGCTACAAGGAAAATTCTTAAACACCACCAACACAAACAGAAAAACCATAATACAATAGTTGTTTGTTTATAATAGTTGTTGAAGGTCAGGTTTTTGTTTTTTTTTTTTTTTTTAATTTTGCATTTACTTAAAACCGTGTTTGATGCCAACGGGGTTCAAGTTGCACAGGAAGATGCTTCGGCTGAACACTGATAGTCTTCCTTGATCTCCATTGTCTGCTGTGTGGGTTCCGCCAGCAAACCTCCCAGTGAGTGGTCACCTTCCTATGGAGTCATTAAACCTCTGAATGTCAGCTGGTGGGATTAGCCAGCAGCTTCCACACCTGAGCCCCCATAGCAGGGACACAGGCATTTGGATCAAGATCACTAATGAATACAGAATTCATATGCCGCTTGTCAGGGCTCCTGAGCTCAGAGTCCACAGATGCAACCTAAATAAGACGGAGGACAGAACAATTGTTGACGAAGATTAAAAAGTTTTGGCAGTTGGGGGAAAAAAACCACCTCATTATTCATATATGATAGTCTTGCTTAAATTTTTTTTTATTTTTGTTCAAGTTATTCATGACCTGCCTCAAATGGACAAATGCCATTCACCAACATTTAAATACTTCTTGGTCTCATTACTAAATCTGGGGAGGGTTATGCCATCTGTACATTGGCTATCTAGAGAAAAACAGCTCTCTTGTAAATAATATTTGAAAACTCTGGAGAAGAAACAATCACAGGATATTTGGGGTGGAAGACACTTAAAGGTGAAAAAAAAAAATCTAGAATCCAAAGAGAAGAAAAAAGATCTACCACAGCCAAATGACTTATTTATATTTATCAATATCTATCTCCCTGTCTCTGTCTCTGTCTCTCTCCCCTCTTACACCTTTCTGTTCCAAGGTTCCTTCTAGCCACTGAGCTTACGAAAGAGGTAAGTTTCTACACCTCCTCTGATGCATATCTGGCTTTCTGCTGTCTTCCCAGGACCTCATCATGCGCCAGGCGCACTGGCGCACACCTGTAATCCCAGCAGCTCGGGAGGCTGAGGCATAAGGATGGCAAGTCTAAGGACAGAGGCAGCCGGTGTAAATTAGTCAGACCTTATCTCTAAATAAAAAACAAAAATGGGGGTTGGGGGTGTGGCTCAGTGGCAGAGTGCCTGCCTAGTATGTGTGAGGCCCTGGGTTCAATCCCCAATGACCGCAAAGAAAGCTCATCAGAGAAAAGAACAGCCCAAGCCACCCACACCTCCGCTGACCCAGAGAAAGATGTCTTCTCTACTCTGTTGTCAGAGAATTACAGGCCTAGCAAGAGGCAGAACAGCACGGTGGCTGATTTTATCAGAGGACTCCAAGGTCAGAATGATCAGAGTTCGAGTCCTGACTCCATCACTGACCAGGTGTATAACCTCAGGCAAGTTATTTGACCCCCCTCCACATCTATTTTCTTTTCTTCAATATGGGAATAACAAAGTACTGACCTTGCAGGATTACTGAAAAGTAAATGAGATAATGCAGAAAAAGCTATTAAGAACAGAGCCTGGCATAATGTAAGTATTAGCAATTATGACCCGTATGTTTTCAATACTTTCCCCCATAAGGAAAAGGCAAACATTCCATGGCCTGACTTATAAGTTAAGCAGGCATCATCTACTGTCATCATGTCCATTACGAGGGTCTATCTTCGATATTAAGCTTTCTGACAAGAAAGATGACTCTCATCTATCTGTGCTATAATTCACCAAACCTGATGCCAGTGCAAATAATCACATGAGTCGTTGCTATGGAATGTTTTTACCCTCGTATTGAATAACAAGAAAAAAGCAGCTGCCATATTTAGAGCCCGTTTTTTGTGCACACGATGTGTAAAGCACCACAGAAGGTGCTTTACAGTTCTATCTAATCCTTGCGGCAACCTCCAAGCAGGTCTCTGAATCCTATCTCACAAACAAGGATCCCCATGGCCCAGACCCACACTGTGAGTACAGGGCAAACAAACTCACAGCCCATCCTCCAGTGTCTAAGCCCTGTGCCCTTTTCTACCTGACCACACCAGCCTCTGTCTCATTTTCCTTTGGGACTATCCTATGTGCCAAACCAAACATATTTAAATTAAAAAAAAAAAAAATCCACATAATGCAGGTTTCTGACACTGCTGTCCACCTGCAAAATACAAATGAATCTACAGTTTCAGCGTCTTTTTACTGAACCTAAAAAAACCAGGTACGCACAGTTATTTCTAAGATTTGCTGTCAGAACACCATACTGGTATCAAGTCTCTCATTATTTAAAGTGGATCTATAGCTGCCTGCAATGACAGATTAATCCTGTTTCCTCAGTAGCTAGGTGTTTGGCATCACGTTTGTGGGGTAACCACAAGCCTTTAGGGCGATAGCTGCTCACATCTTTAGCAATCTACCAGGGCTTCTCTAGAGGCCAGCACCGGCCAAGTGATGAAATATGACTCCATAAATCAGATGGCTGAAGTGGCACTTGTGTACGTCACCATCTATCTTCATAACTTCTCTCTGAAAGGCACAGGGTAAGAGCTCATCCCTCGGTACTGCAACCAGAGAAAAGACCAGCACAGTTGGCACTGACTAAGCATGTGCTACTTAAAACTGAAGCCACACTAAGACTGGGGAGAAAAGACCCTGCTGGTGTTAGCCTGCCTCAGGCAGTGGGAGATGCTTCAGCAAGTCATCTTCAAAAGGCAGAGAGCCAGAGCTCTAGAAACCTGCAAAAATTGGCTAAGCCTGCAGTCTTCATTGCTTTAAGTTGAGCATCTTCAAAGTCTAGAATTCTAACTGTAGGGCACAGCAGCTGCCACTGCAGATCTGATCCTCTCAGCTTTTGGCAGCTCTCAACTTGAGATTCTAGCAAAAGAATTTTTCAAGTTGCTATTATTGCCTGTCATGGATTTATAAATATTGTGCACTATCTGCTGTGGCATGGCTCTCATGGGACGCCAGAGTATGCCAAATGCATAACAGAATGAAAAACAGTTTCTATTCTTCAAATAAATGCTAATTTTTTAACTGTGCTCACACGATGTGTTTGGTGACCAACTTCAATGGTACAGAATATGTATCAGAGAGAGGGAAAAGAGCTGATTGTCTTTTCCAGCAGCATTCAGCTGCTACTTTCATTAAGCTTGTTTAATTAGATTCCAGATGCTAATTTGCAAGTCGATACCAGAGGGGGCAGGCCAGTCTGCCTTTGAATCATCTCCCTGTGATGTGAGGGTCCTGCCGCACACCACCACCCTTTGGAGGCCCTCGCACAGTATTCTGACAATTAGTGCAAAGGGGGGACAGTATTGATCTTGACAGACTAAATATTAATCTTCTACCCATTTTAATGAATTATAATCTTGTGTGTGTGTGTGTGTGTGTGTGTGTGTGTGTGTGTGTGTGTGTGTGTGGTACTAGGGGTTGATACCAGGGCCTCTCGCTTGCATGCTTTGCAAGTGCTGGACCACTGAGCTGCACCTTCAGCCCTTTTTTTTTCTTTACTTTCTGAGACAGGATCTCGCTAAGTTATGCAGACTTCCTCTGGTCTCAAACTTGCAATCCTCCTGGCTCTGCCTCCCAAACCGCGTGCACCACCACACCCAGCTATGAATTGTAATCTTTAACAGTTTAAATTTCTCCGTGGGCCAATGAAAACATTCCTTTTTGCAAAGCAATGAAACAGGAAGACAACTACGTTATCTATTCATTTCCTTAATGCCCTCCCCACCCTAAGGTTAAAAAAAAAAAATCTATATTTTATTTTAGCAATTTCAGCAATTTTCAAGATATAACCACCCCCCAAACTAATACTTTTGTTTCCAGGGACTATTGTCACATTCCTGCACTTAACTGGAAAACAGCCTGAAAGCACTGGCGTCCCCATCCAGCTAGCCTGTGAGTAACTACCGCCATCATGGGACTCATTCTTATATGAGCCTTAACAATAGAGAAAACAAACCGGGGGGAAGGAGTCCATGCAATTCATTGTCACCAAAAAGACCTCTCAACTAACTGACCTGTTGTCATCAGGTCAGCTCACATGCTTCGAAACCCACGATTCTAATACAACGTCTAAGCACTTCTGCTGATAAAAATAAAGCACAAGACCTAACACCAGTAAGAAATTTATTTATTTTTTTTGATAGTGGAAACCACAATTTCAACACTGAATGTCATCCATTCTACTTTGATTCTATCTCCTAGAAGCTAGTCAGCAGATGACCTTCTAGGAAACTCGCAAAATACGGAACACTTCACAAATATGTCATCGGTGCGCACGGGCCATGCTGATCTCTGTGTCGTTCCAATTTCAGTATAGGTGCTGCCGAAGTGAGTACACAGAAGGACAATTTCTAATGCCTTTGTTGTTACTGCAGTAGGGTACTATGAACACTACAGGCGAGGTTACCAAACTGTTCCAAAGGACAATGAATCTGAGAACCATCAAGTTGCTTCTGACCCTCTATCATTCACTTATCAAATACTGGTGGAATCCCTACTAGGTACCAGTTACCAAGCTATGTGTAAGGAAACAAAGGAATAAACATAATCCTTGCCTTCGAACTTCCACGCTAACCGCAAGGGATAAAAACAAGAAAATGAAAATTCAGAGACTACTCCAGGCAGCACTCAGGCCACAACTGGGCAAGAATTTTTAAAGACCTGTAAAGTGCCTTGAACTTACCGGTTACTGGGCAGTGTCTCTGACATGCAGAACCGGGGACTTTGTTGAGGCAAGCCAATGACTCATCTTGGGCACTGAAGAATCCCAGCTGGGCTACCCTGGGCTGCCTTTCTGGCCAGTTCCTTCCCACTGAGCATGTGCCCCACGACCCACTGTCTTTCCCCTGTGTACTTACTGGGGTGCCTGCTTTGCTGACCGCCCCAATGTCCACTGCTGAGAAGTGCACTAGTTATCTTCCCATTATCTCAAAAGTACGTTCAGCACTCTCTGGTGGGAGGGAAAGTCCCTGGCGACTCATGCTTTAGCTCAGGGTTATTCTGTCTCAACAAGCACGTACTGAACTTTGGGATGTGAAGAACAGAGATGGTTTCATGGCCCCTGCCCTCAAAAAGCTCTTGTTGTCACTGGCAAGTGGGGGAGACACCCCTGACATGGACAGGTCCGTCTGAGGGAGCACAGGGGCACCAACAAATGAGGAAGCCTCTGAGAGCTCCGCCAGCAGACATCAGCAGTAAGGAGGAGTCACCAAGCAAGCAGGAACAGCCAGTGGACGAGATGGCTAAAGTAACCTCCGTTCCCCAAAGCCCAACTCTCATCCCTGGGCGCACACATAACAGCGACACGTTTCCACTAACAGTGAGAACACTATAACCGGCACCTCACACCCAGAATTTCAGCGATATAAACTGTCCTTTAAAAGTAATGTTGAGAAGGTGAACTGAAGTGGCCGTGGGAAAGAGCAGGAAAGGGCACTGGAGGTAAAGGAAATGTTCTGTGGCTTGATATCAGGGACAGTTACTTGTGATTCCAAATGCCAAAACCTACAGACTGTATACTTCAGATGTGTGCATTTTATGACGTAAATTATACCTCAATTTATTCAAAATGAGTTAAAGAATTTTTGTGTGTGTTTGGGTGGTACTGGGGGCTGAACCCAGGGCCTCATGCATACTTGGCAAGCGCTCTACCTACCACTGGGCTGCATCCCCAGCCCTTTTTTTGTTTTCTTTTTGGAGACAGGGTCTCGATAAATTGCACAGGCTGACTCTGGCTTCAACCTCACAATGCTCCTGCCTCTGCCTCCCAAGTCCCTGGGACTACAAAGGTGTGCCACCATGCCTGGCTAATTTAAAGAATTTTTAAAGAAAAATAAAGTATAGGTGGCACCTGGATATGGCAGGAAAAAATGCAGTGTGCAAATGACAAATTCAAGAAACAATGGCACATCAGCTCTGCCCAATAAATTTGTTATTAGTCGCATTTTAAATAAAATCAAGTGAAATTAGCCTTACTAATCCTTTTATCTAACCAATATACTTAAAATAGTACCATTTGGCAGGGCACAGTGGCTCTTGACTGTAATTCCAACCACTCAGGAGACAGAGGCACGGGGATCACAGGTTCAAGGCCAGAAGCAGTCTGTGTAACCTAGAAAGACTCTGTCTCAGGATGAAAAGTAAAATAAAAAATGGACTGGGGGTGCACCCCATGGTAGAGCGCTTGCAAAGTATGCGCAAGGCCCTGGGTTCAACCCCCAAGTAGCACCAAAAAATAAAAATAAAAATAAAAAGACCATTTCAACATGGGATCAATATAATTTTTGTTTTGTTTTGTTCCGCACTGTTTGGGTTTGAACCCAGAGCCTCGTGCATGCAAGGCAAGCACTCTACCACTAAGTTGCAACCCCAACCCAATATTTTTTTTAGTATTTATTAATATGAATTGAGATTTTTACAGTATTATCTACTGACAGTTTTTACACTATTTGTCTGTTCACTCTTAAACCCAACCACTAGAGAAGTAGGTCCTACCTTCACCTTAGTAGTGATTTTCACTGTTAGTGTCATGTTTCAATAACCTAAGTGAATGGATATCTGACATTGTAAATTTATATCATCAATCTGAAATGGAATTGATCTAATCTGCTTCAGGGTCTCACAGATAATTCAGAACATTAAGTGTTCTGAGTTACAGAAACAATTAAACTAAGAAATACACTATTCTGATAATAGCAGAAGTTTTAGTGAAAGGACACTGACATTTCCCTTTCTTCCCCCAGATCACATCAATATTAACTTTACAGCCGGGCACGGTGGCACACGCGTGTAATCCCAGTGGCTTGGGAGGTGGAGGCAGGAGGATCGCAAGTTGGAGACCAGAGGTAGTTTTCGTAACTTAGCAAGACCCTGTCTCAAAAAAGTAAAAAAATGGGCCGAGGGTGCAGCTCAGTGGTCCAACACTTGCAGAGCATGCAAGCACAAGGCCTTGGGTTCAACCCCCAGTACTGCAAAAAAAAAAAAAAAAATTAAGTTTATGGCCGTTGAACCATTTCAAGTCCAAATTCTAAAGAGTATAAAATTACTTTGGCAGACTGTTAAGTCACTTTTAATATACCTCATACTTTCAACTTTTTCTGCAATTCTCATTTTTCTTTAACATATGAAAGACCCAATTAGAAACTGACAAAACTTTCAAGAAAATCTGAAAAGATTAATGTGGTTTACAGAAGAGCTTGACATTAAAACTCCTCTACTTGGAATGCTAGAGAATTTGTTTTTCTTTTCCATTTTAAGTGACCTAGTATATATTATTTTTTCTCTATGTATTTAAGAATCTCAGACAAAAAATAATGCTGATATGGGAATAAATTTTCACACTGAGAAATGAGAAGAGAACCCTAATTTCATTTACAGCTTTATACTCAGCCCTTTTACTATCCTTAATTGGGGCGAGACAGTATAGTTTTTAGTAGAAAACACCTACTTAAATTCTATATGCTTTAATTCCTCTAGATGTCTAAGCAAGGGAAGAAATTCAGCTCACTGTCCAAGTCATTTATTTGTGCTATCCATCAAGGGGCTGGTGTTAAGCTCAGTTGGCAGAGTACCACACTGTGCTCTCTGGGGACCCAGGTTCAATCCCCAGCATTGTAAAAATAGGAGAAGGATATTACAATCCACTCCCAAAGTAATCAGCCATTGAAAACCCTATGAGGGTCAGTATGAGTTAGACTTGACTCCACTGCACCTAACAACAACAACAGGTACCAAGGACATAGCATCCTGGCTGGACAGCACCCACAATCATATGTTCCCTTCATCTCATAGCACGTGGGCCAAACCTAAAGGGCAAGAACTTCAGAGCCTCCAAGAATACTCAGTGCTCCAAAGACAATGAGATGGTACAAGCACAAACTATTTTTAATATATGATCTACCCCAAACATGATTAGGCATAAAGCACTATCAAAAAGCACTTCAGGGCCCTGGCGCTGTGGCGCACGCCTGTAATGCCAGCGGCTTGGGAGGCGGAGGCAGGAGGATTGCAAGTTCGAGACCAGACGCAATCTATGTAACTTAGCGAGACCCTGCCTCAAAAAGTAAAAAAAAAAAAATGGGCTGGGGGTGTAGCTCAGTGGCCCAGCACTTGCAGAGCATGCAAGCACAAGGCCCTGGGTTCAACCCCCAGTACAAAAACAAAAACAAAAACCCCTTCAATGTCCTTGCTACCTAAAAAGAATGCTTGCAAAGTCAGAAACGACAGTGTAGGTATTAAGAGATGGGATAAGCCACTCCTAAATGGCCTACCAGGGCTGGGATTTAGCTCAGTTGGTAGAGCGCTCCTCTGCAGTCTCTGAGGTCCCGAGTTCCATTTCCAGCACCACAAAATGGGAGAAGGACGTAGCAACCCACTCCCAAGGCAATCCCGAGAAACAGTCAGCCATTGAAAACCCTATGAGGGTCGCTATGAGTCAGACTCAACTCGACGGCATCTAACAACAACAACAAAATGGCCTACCAGTTGTTGAAAACAAGTTGAACTCCCCTACCAACAAATTCACCACCAAAACACTGAGCGCAGACAAGGAAGGCTGCCTGCACTTAGTGGCACAGATGTGAAAAGAAGGATGTGGGGGCATGGGCGTCCAAGCATGCAGAACGCGCCTTCGAGAGCAGCAATGGAAGATCTGTGGATTTGTTGTTGAGGGTGGGGGTGGGGGAGGGGTTGTTTAATGGGGGACACATCTATCATTAAAGCAGACAGGCAGAACACTACTCACATGGTACCACTTCCCCTACCACCAAAGAAAAGAAAATACAGTGAAAGACTCTCTTATAAATGTGAGACATACGAGCTCCATCACCCCTTAGGACAGCGCGCGCGCGCGCGCGCACACACACACACACACACACACACACACTCTCTCTCTCTCTCTCTCTCTCTCTCTCGTCCCCATCTTCTGCCAGAGACCGAACAATCTAGAGGGATTCTTTAAACTGACCCCATCTTCAGGGCGGGTCTGTGTGACATGCAAAGATACACAAAGTTGCTCTATTCTTAGTAAAAGAAGAGAAAAACCTGTCATTTTGAGATATCCTGACACAGAAATCTTAGCACACAAGAAAACATCCCACTTCGCAGCAGCATCTGTAGCCAAGAAAAGTTCTAAACAGCCTGAAGCCCAGAGCAAAAATCTGAGCAGTGCTGGCTCCCCACGCCCGAGGGAGGGGTATGACAGACCCACCACAAAGGACGCTTGCCCAAGTCGCCGGCGCCTCAGCAAACACGCCATCTGTGCCAAGGGTACCCCAGCTAGTGACAGCGCCGTACAGCTCAGGAGGAAGACTTGGCAATCAATTTGCAAATATTCAACATACAACTGGAACAAGTCTGCAAGAAGGAAACGGCAGGGACTTACATACCTCCATATCTGGCCTAAACTTATCTTCAAACACAGCCATTGCCGCCAAGGAGCCAGAACCTGTAAGAAAAAGGTGGACTTTTAGTGTATTTTACCAACTCCCAGCTTTTCTATCTCAAGTTCACCTTGGGGCAGCAAAATAGCAAAACATGGCTAGTGTCATATTCAAGCACAGTGCAAATATCAAGCCTCGAGGGCCACAGTGCTCTTCAAAAGCCTGGAGTCACATTTACCCTTACATCAGTAAACCTGCAACTGGCCTTACTTCTACCACGGACGGGTTTAACTATAAATCATTCACAATGAAATGCTGAAGCATGAAAATGAGCTTATAGAGAATTTGTATTTTTTCAAAAAAGTGAAAGCCATGTAATTTCATAAATCCTATGCTGAGGCTTGTGCTCCATATTGTGCCTTGGTGTGCTGCTGGGTGCAGGGCTGAATATCAGGCCAGTTAAACAGAATGCATTGCTTTAATGAGCTGGTGTGGTAGAGTCACCTTGACACACAGCACACGGGGAAGAAACTACTGCACCAGCACTGGTAATAGGACTGCAAGCCACAACCGCCAGGTTATTCCAGCAACAACTGTAAAACACTTTATTATGTGGCATTTATTTGGAGCTATTATTTTTAGTTTGTACTTTGAAGAGTAACAGCTGAGTAGACAAAATGACAGACAAAAGAAACAAAAATTTATTATCATACTAGCAAATGGCTGAAAGGTTATGCGGCATAGATATTAACAGATAGCAAATTTATCCCCACCAAAGTAGGATGGAAAGGCATTACAGATAAGTATGGGCTCCCTTTGCATGATCCAAAAGGCAGCTCAGCACTATCTGAAAATTTAAACTTGCTTTGTTCAGTAACCAGAGAATCTTCAGAAAATCATCATCTTGTCTATACAAGGTCCTGGCAATATTTCAGGATACTCTACTTTTGGAGAGAGGATCGAGTTGCCCACAATTTTTTACTCCAATTAGAAGATTTTTTTGGCATTTATTACTTTTTAACTTGTTTTGCATAACACTATCTATTTAGCTGGGTCACAGAGAAAACCATATTTTCTATTTAAAATGATTTGTGTACATCGCTTGACCACCTCAATGGTTTAGCAAAGGAAAAAGGCAGCGATTAAACAGTTTCAAATGAGGTGTCCTGCTGATTTTATCAAGTCTGCTGAATGTATAATGAAAAAGGAGAAGCTGACAGCAACACTGCATTGAGGAAATACAGACTACCTTATCTGAACCATTTAAGGAGGTCCAATTATAGATCAAATTTAAAGGGTAGAAGCGGCAGATTTACAGACACAAATCAATGAACATGGTAATCCCGATGAATATGACAGATACTCCTGTTACGGAATATTGCTGCGGTTGAGGATCATTACCTTCACAGCACCGGATACATCACATCTAAAGCAGTAGGAAGCGTCAAATGCAGACCAGCATTACAAGCAATGACTATTCATTTAGGGTTTGGGAGCAAAAGGCAACCCCATTTTCCCCTCTTGCAATTTTTTTCTCCTCAAAAGAAAAAAAAAGTGATCTAAAGGGAAATTAAAAGTTCTTTGGAAAGGAGATAAAAATTAAACAGATATAAAACCAATGCATTCAGAAAACCCCAGCATATATGCAGGGGCAAATTCACAAAATCAAACCCCTGAAATTTCAAAATAAACATATCTTTGAAAAATGTAGAAGTAGGGTCAAATTCCAGTGATTTGTGAATCACCAGGTCACCCTGAGACTCAGGGGTCAAGAGGAAAAAGGCACCTAAGTTTCTGTTTTAAGGCACAGGTGAGAACCAGTCTTGGTCTCACTAGTGAAAAGCTGGTCCTGTGCAGAAAACAAAGGAGAGCTGTCAGGAAGACACAAGAAAACTGCAAAGGAGGAAATCTGAGAAAAAAATCCTGCTAGATACAAAACACTCCTGCAGGCAGCCAATGGCAGGCTTGCCTGTTCAAAGGGAGCCAGGATCATCCTGGGGAGGAGCCCAAGGGCAATGGGCCGGAGGTGGAAACCCACACTCCAAAGGGGCAAGAGGAAAACAGGGGACTTATCTAAGAGCTGACAACCTAGTGGAGAACTGTAATGAACTACTGTCGAAGAAAAACCAAGTTTCCCTTAAAGACATTTTTCCTTAAAAATTATTGGCCATTGTTTTCTGCTGGGCCAGCTTCACAGTCAATACTTTTACTCTCTTCCTTCTCCTAGGTGCGCTAATTTCCTTCTGCTCAAATTCATTCAATAGTTTAAGAAATGAAAACATTTTCCTTCCCAGTAGGATAATCCTTCAACAGAAGCTTTTTTTTTTTTTTTTTTTTCCTGCTTAGAAGCAATGCTGCACACAAAATTTCTGTAAGTAGAAATGACATGTTGGACCCCTAGGTATTTGGAACAAAAGGGTCTGCGCAGTTCAGGGGCCACTCCTTCACACAGAGACAGTTTTAAGGGCTGGCAAGTGCGAGGCAGATGAACACAGGAAGAACAGAGGTGTACTTCTGCCTTCCCTCGGTTACACCTTGACCTCCAACACACACAGTGTTGAGAAATTCTCTGGAAAATTGCTGGAAAGCAAGTGCTTCCCTAAACTGCTTGATTCTGCTCCCCCTGAAACCAGTAAGTGACCCCCAAAGTAAACCTAAAGAGAAAAGGAAATTCAACAGTCAAGATAATTTCTAAACCACTTGCAAATCAGCTCCTGCTCCCAGCTCTTCAGGAAAGGAGGACTCTGGCGCCCCCTTTTCAGAAGTGCACAGAACTGCTAGGAGATGACAAGGGCCAACAGGTTTCTAGAGAACTCTGAATGGGGAAAGGAACTCACATAGGACAGCAATTGCCAGCGGAATCTCAAGGTGGTGCAACGGGGACACAAGGAAAAAGGAGTTGATCATTAAAAAAAGACACTAAACTCAGCGAGACCAGGAGTCTCTGACAGCTCCATCCAAGTTTCCTAAATACTGGTCCAAGACCCAGAACTATATACAGTGAATCACCCGAAAAATGCCATACTGACACAGTCAGCACGTGAGCTACAAAACGTTCAAATATTGCAATGCCATACACAAAGCCAAAGCAAAGTCTCCTGAAGGGTCCGTTACCCGGATTTTCTGTTCCAAAACCAAGGACCCCTAGGAGGTCAGAACTCTCTGGTTCCCCATTAAGGAATAAATGCACAGAGAGCCAGAGGATGGCGTGCCCAGGACAGGGCCTGTGCTTCACGTCTGGTTAGGAAGACAGACACGGCCGCCACTTGCTTTCCACAGTCAGGCTGACCTCCCTGCAGCCAGTGCCCTACGAACTCCCACCCCGGGAGGCAGGAGGGACAGCCAGGGAAAAGCAACCAGGGCACCGCGCTGAGCATCACCATGGGCCACACATCATGTTTTAGGTCATTTAGTCATCCCCAAAGTAATAACCATTTTGTCTAGGGTTACAGGACTGACGAGCACAGGGGACAGGATTTCTGTCTCAGCTGGGACCCTCTATCAGTCTCTCATACACAAAGTTCCATATGCCACAACAGAGTTCAGACCAGGCACACAGGTCCTTCCATGACCTGGCCTTCCTTCCCTCAGCCTCCTCCCCTCCCTGATACACAGACGCCTGACACTCCACACCAGCCCAACACCGACAATCATTTCCCAAATGCCCATGCCATTTCCAGACTTCTCACCTCAGCACATGGCAGGCTCTTTGTCCCCTTGACCATCCACAGAACTCCTAGTCACACTTTAAACCCCAGCTGAGAACCACTTCTTACCAGAAGCCTTCCTTGATCACCACCCACCCCAGCGGAGCTTATCCCACTCATCCCTGCAGCCTGTACCCCTTTCGCAACTGTAGCCCCATAGTGGACCACCGCTGGCACACAGCGAGCACTAAGGAGATGGTACTGGATGCCGCTGTGCTGAACCACTGAGAACACCTGGCCAAACGGAGGAGCCAGGGAAACTGGGCCGGCCTCAAAGTGAGAATAGCAGTGATGCCTTGCAAAACACAGAACATGTATTACCTAATTTACCACACGAGGCTAACTAAACGACAAATTTAACTGTACAACAAGCTCAATTTCCAAAATGAAAAAAGTCTTTAAGGCAACAAAACCATGTCCTACGTATTGTACGTTCCCGCCTGTCCAAACCTCTGCGCCAGCACGGGAGTGAGCTCCCGTCTTGGATTTCTGCACTCTACCAGCAAGCTCCTCCAGCTCATCAGGAGCTCCGCAGCAGCCCGCACAAGTCTGCCTCTTCCAGCCCACCCACAGTTACTGAGGAGCCAGTGCTGCTTCCAGAACAGAGTTCTTTAAAACCGACAAACGACAAACAAGCCAGCGACGAGAATTTAGAGAGCCGACTATAAGCCAGCCCCGTTGATGGCCACCTGGTCTCTCACTGCCTCACCTCCTAGGCGCACTATCCTCCGCCAAGTGCACCCACGCCACTCAACCCCTTCTGACCCTCAGCCCATTCAGGAGCCAGGCTGTGGAGAGACAGGGATCAGAGCAGGGCCAGGAACTACGCTCTGCACACACTAATCCCCAGCAGCCACGCAGGTGGATGGACGGTGCCCTGCCTCAGCTGTGGCGGTCAGGTGCTCATTAAAACTCTTCCTACACAGCACCCAGCGGAGTAACGGAAAGAGAACGCAGCCTGCTCCATCTCTGACTGTCCCAGCCTGCTTCACAGGCCTTGGAGATGACACTGGGGGTTGGCCACACTGCTGACCTCCAGGAGAAAAGAGCACAAGCATCCAGGCCACACATCTCCAGGCAAGGTTTTAAAACCCACTATCTGTTCTTATGAATCACAGGCCACTGGTTTAAAAGAATGACTAACTCCTATTAGTAACGTAAAATATAAGCCCTGAAATTCAGAAAAATATGGGCAACATGCAGAATATTAATAGCTAAAGAGAGCTCACATAAAAATAACATCAGTGTTATTTCCAACAGAGAAAAGACAGCAAAGGAGCCTATACACACTTAGAAACACAGTTCATTAGTAATCAAAGAAATATGAATTGAAATAAACCAACCAATTTTTGCCTTTTAAATTAGCAAAGATTAAAAAGAACAGCAGCCAGTGCTGACAAAGGTGTGATAAAATGGGCACACTAAAACACCAGGAGAGGCAAAAACAGACAACTTTCCTAATGAGAATTTAGAAACATCAATTGGAATGCAAAAGCTATACATACCCACCAACCCAGCAAATCTACTGCTAGGGAGTTATTTTAAAGGAATAAATCGTTCGACAGAATAATCACCACACATCTGGATATAGTTAATTTGTGTTGTTTTGTTTGGAAACTCAAATGAGACTAGAACTTTAGTTAAATGTTTTAAATGATTAAACATATGCCATTCACTGTTTAGCCGTACTACTAAAGAATAAAATACCCAAATCATGTATATAAGATTATTTAAATTAGCAAAAAATAAAAAATATAAACCCTACAGATAAATTTAAATGTTCAATAATGAGATAGGGAAAATAACAAAAAAAAAATACTACATAAACAAGTCATGAAACATGATAAAGTAGAATCCATTTTTTTTCCCCCACAACACAAAGATGTTCACAAGCCAGTTCCATGGTGCACAGCTGTAATCCTAACCAACTCAGGAGGCAGAAGCAGGAAGATCCCAAGTCTGAGGCCACCGGCAGGCTGAGGAGACCCTGTCTCAAGATAAAAGTCAAAAATGGACTAGGGGTGTGGCTCAGTGGTAGAGAGAATGCAAAAGTATGCGTGAGGCCCTCGGTTCAACCCCCAGTACTGTGCAAAAAAAAAAAAAAAAAAAAGCCATGATATGATACTTAGTAGGAGAAGAACATATTCCAAATTTACAGATATGCTTATGTAATACATGATACAAGTGGAAGAGCAGGAATCAAAATATTATACTTATTTCTGAGTGGTGCTACTGTCATTTTATGTACTTGTATTTTTAATTCTTCTTTAACGAGCATGCACTACTTGCAATCTTTTGAGGTATAAACTTGGAGAAAATCTAGCATTGTGAAAGGAAGAAAAAACAAGCAAAACACCAAGACCCTGCTTGCTGTCCCATCTCTCTAACATTAGCAGCAGGCAGCTTATTCCTGAACTTTGTACACAGAGGCATGAGCGTCAGTGTGTGCATGAGTCAATGGTCTCAAGGTAGGATGGCAATCCATCATCACAAACTAATAAATAAATACACTACTTCTCTCTTCACCACTATCCTTAGCAGGGCTTCCTTAGGGTTAACCAAGAGGTAAAATCATTATCATAATAAAGACCTCTACGCACATCAGCACTTATCTAGAAGTGTATTTGGAAACATGGCTTCACGTGTAAGAAATTCCAAAGCATGCTGTCATCCACCTGGTTTTGTCCGCTCTTCAGACGTGACAGGTAGTAGTGATCCCACTTTACAAAACTGAAGCTTAGAGATGAGGAACCACCCTGATCACACAGCCCTGATCAGCAAATCTGGGCTTTTAAAGCGAGATCTTTCCCTTTTTATATTTTACTTAATTTAATTTTATTTTATTTTAGGCAGAGTCTTGCTAAACTTGCTTAAACTTGCTTAAACTCACGATCTTCCCACCTCTGCCTCCTGGGTGTTGGGATTACAGAGGTGCACCACCACACCCAACTTTTCCTTGTGTTTTTTTTTTTTTTCCTTTTTTTCTTTTTTCCTTTGAGGTGCTGGGGACCAAACCCAGGGCCTCCTATATGTTAGGCAAGAACTCTACCACTGAGCTACATCCCCATTCCCTCAAAGCCAGATCCTTCTGCATTTAAAATACATGATGTTCTTTCCCTTCTACCATTTTGCCTCTTAAACAGCAAAGCCAAATGTTTGAAGTCGAGGTTAGAAGTGAGCCTAGGAGGAGGAGCTATCTTTTCTTAGCTTCCCACCCCATAAAAGCATGCTTTCAAGCTTCCTTTTTTTCTTCAGATTTCAACAGGATTACCCACACATCTGGATGTGGCTAATTTGTGGGTTTTTGCTTGGAAATTCAAATGAGACAGGAATTTTAAATATTGTAAATGATTAAACATATGTCATTCACTGTTTAGCAATGCTCAAGTATCTGTTCTAAAAGCATTTACATTAAAATAGCTACATTTTTTTTTTAATTAAATGAATCTCCACATTCTAAAACCTCCGAAGGTGTTTCTGATCTTATCAGCATTAGTACAGACTGAATATCCTTTATCCAGAAGGCTTGGGACCAGAAACATTTTGGATTTTGTAATATTTTCATACACAACACAACAATCATAATGAAATATCTTGGGGATGGGATCCAAGCCAAAACATGAAATTCATTTTTCATATACTCCATACGCCCAGTCTGAATTTTATACAGTATTTGTAGTGTGCCTGAGTTTTGACTGCAACCTGTCACGAGGTCAAGTGTGGTAACTCCTATTTGTGGAGTCATGCTGGTGCTCCAATGTTAGATTACGGAGTGTCGCAGAGTTCAGATTTGGGGTGCTCAGTCTGTAGTTCAATTTGAACCCAACCTTTCTTAAAGAACAATCCAACTCAGGACAAAATCTGAAATGCATCATGAAAATTTCACAATCTAGATATTACTATTACTTGTTCTATGTGTTTGAAACATTTGCATCAGTATGCCCTGAGGAGTAATGGGGTCTTTAAAACATGTTATTTTTATATTTCAGTTGCATCATATGGTTGCGAAAGCTGGACATTAAATCAGGCAGACAGGAGAAAAACTGATACGGTGCTGGAGACGAATATTGAATATAGCATGGGCTGCCAAAAGAACTAATAGATCTGTCCTAGAAGTACTGCAACCAGAGTGCTCCTTGGAAGCAAGGATGGCTAGACTGTGTCTTGTGTATTTTGGACATGTTATCAGGAGGGACCAATCCCAATCATGTTTGGGAGAATGGCAGGTCAACAACAACAACAACAACAACAACAACAAAAAAAAAGGAAGACTCTCAACCAGATAGACTGACACAGTGTCTACAACAATAGACTTAAACATAAAAATGATCGTGTGCCTGGCACCAAATCACAGACTGTTTCATTTTGTTGTACATAAGGTCACCATGAGTCAGACCCAACTCAACAGCATCTAACAAAAATATCTTTACATATCAGAGTTTGCTGAAATACCGAATCAAACTTGCAATTCTATAATCTGTTATTAGACATGCAGAAGAAATATTAAAAGATTGAAATAATCTTCTAAAACCTCCTCCCTAATCAAACTCTGGGCTGGGATTTAGCTCAGTGGGTAGAGCACTGTGCTGCAGTCTCTGAGGCCCCGAGTTCAATTCCCAGCACCGCAAAAATGGGAGAAGGGCCTGGCAATCCACTCCCAAGGCAATCCCGAAGCACTCAGCCATTGAAAACCCTATGAGGGTCGCTATGAGTCGGATACCGACTCGACGGCACCTAACAACAACAATCAAACTCTAGAAGGATCTGAAATTTGCTTCTTCTAATAAGATCTACTCTCACAAAGTCTCAGACTAGGAAGGGAAAAGTATTTGTGGAGGGTCCTCTAGGTCCTTGACCCTGAAACTAAGTATTGGGGATAGCTCCCCATCTTACAGACAAGGAAACTGTGGCTCCACTAGTCTCAAATCATTTACCCAGGGCAACAAAGTTGGTAAAAAGTAGAGTGAAGAGGTCCGTAAGCCCATGCACTGCTCAGATGCAACTTTGCACACCCCTAGTCACCAGGCTCTGGGAACATAGTGCCTGGGAAGGCACAGCTCTGGGGCTTCCTGGCTGTCTCCCTGGGCACACAGCTCCAAGCACCACAAGGCTGCTATGATGTTCCAGGAGAAAACATCCCTCCCGGCGTGGAGATACTGCCTTGGAAACAGTACCAGGTGCAGCAGCGGCCCTGACTTCCTTTCTCCACAAAACCAGGATGACAACAGCCTGCATCTTCCTGTGAGGGCTGAAGCAAATGCTGCATGCACAGCTCAATGCCAGGGACATAGTAAGAGCTCAATAAAAGCCAGTTGTTGTAGTGACTCTAGGGCAAGCTCCCCATCCCCCAGCAGTGACTTTATACACTCATTCTCAACAAGTCCCCAGGCTGGCTGCTTGAATGGGAACAGAGGTCTTCAAAATTTCTTCTCTCAAAGTCGTGAAGTTCTGAGAGACAGCAGGAAACAGATTCCCATTGCTGTTCCCCAAATCAATTTAACTAGATCTTTGCAGTAAAAAAGCTGCTCTTTCTGCTAAGGAGCAGTCCGTTTTAAGCACCCAAGGACCTGTTTGCCACCGTGGCCTGCCAAGGTGGAAGATGTATGCAGCGACAAAGGAGTCACCCACAGAACTCTCTAATCCATCAGTGTCAGCTCTCCCTGACAGGGTGCTTACTCACACTTGCTCATTGTTAGGCAACTGGCCTCTCTTCCTGGGAAAAACTTGGTGCTCTCCACAGCCCCATGGATGGGGTCATTTTTCACTCTCTTCCTGCCTACAAGGTCTCGTCTCCTGGTATTGGCGCTTGCTCTGGAGGTCAACAATGCCAAGGTGGGAAAAGCTGATTTATGAAAATAAAGCCATGCTGGCGTCGGGGGACCGCAGTCAGCCACTAGAGAGCAGTGCAGCACCTCTCCAGCATGCAGGAAAACCAAACCACAGACTTTAAATGGTTTAATTGTATGCGTGCATTTCATTATAAGCCTTGGCCAAGAGCTTCCAAGGCGAGGCGAGGCAAGCCAAGCAATCAGACAATCTTGCACAGCTTGCTGAAATCCAGATTTGTCCTTTGTCAGCATAAACAGTTTAATTTGATGTTTTCACTCCTGAGTAAGCACTGAGTATTACATTTAAACCCTCGTGAGGGGGAGGAATGCTTCCTTTTCATCAGCAAATGTACATCAATGTCACAGTCTACCTTTTACTCCCAATGCATTTTTTAAAATTTCTTCCATTTAATATGCTTAAAAATACATTTTTAAAATCATCCAACAGTTTTTATTCAAAAACTCATTTCTCAAATAATGCAGTTCCTTCTCTAAGCATAATGTTGTTAAAGGGGAGTTCAATGTTACTCTAAGTAAATGATTTAAAACGCCACTCGAAGGGAACAAGGATTTTTCTTCAAATTGCACCTATAACATCTCATGGACCTGACAGATCATAAACACTTATTCCTAAGAAAAGACTAAACCAGGGCATCTGGGCCTAAAACCTGAAATGGTATATTTTATTCATGCATTTTCCTGAAATGCCACAAGGTATGAAGAGAAAATTCCTCTCTGAAGACAGAGGCGGCACCTAACCCTACATTTATGGGCTAAGACAGAGGTGACACTCACCTAGGGGGTGCCTGTTTTTGGGTCTTCCACAGCGCATGCTGCTGGCCAGGCCATGCCAGGAACCCTCTGGAAGCAGGGACAGGAAGCCAAGGGAGCCCAGCAGAGAGGTCTCCTCTACTCTGGGCCACATTCAAATCAGCATCCCAAGGTGCAGGTTAGTCCACTATGGAGGCCTTTCCCAAGTTTTCACATTCCTCAGAACCCTCAAGAACAAAGGGACCAGAGAAATTTACAAAGCACCTCAGGTTTTAATCATAAGTAAAGCTTTGCCTCTCCCACAAAGCTTGTATGCAAACAAGAAGAAAACCTACTTACTGAAAAACAACAGGCAGTTATGTATATGACTAAATGGTCTTATTTTCTTAACAGAGATGGAAAAAAATTTAAGCTCAGAGAGGTAAAGTAACCTACTCAAAGTTACACAGCTAGCAATGGCACCGAGTGGGAACTTGAACACAGATCCAGGTGGTAGCAAAGCTCTCATTTTATGATCTACTCGTGAAGTCTTCTGGTATATGAAGTGACTTTCCTCGTAGTCTGAGCTAAAGTAAGAGAGTAAAAGACCAGCTAGGCTAAGTTATGAGCAGAGAGGTACTTTTTCTTTAGCAGGGTCAATTCTAGTCCAATTATGAGACAAGAGCAGGTAAAGAGGAATTATTTAACCTCACTCTCTCTGAAGTGGGGTTTAAAACAAAGAACTTAAAATAGTGAGCATTTCATTTAACTGCTCTGGAAAGTCCTCCTGGCAAAGGCTTTTATTTGGTTGTAGACTAAGGACTGAGTTCAAGTCAGAAGAGACTTTACAGCAAAATGTCAGAGCAGAAAAAAAGAGAGACAAGGATAAACCCCTACACATTAATGCAATATTCTACTACCTTACCTAACAACAGACATTTAATTTCTTTGTATTTTTTTCTTTTTTGCAGGGAACCAAGAATAAAGTCCATTCTGATTAGAATACATTAAAAATTAGCAAGGGCTAACTATATTATGATCCTGGTAACAATATGATGAATTTTAAAAGGAACTGTTTTCTCCTTTCTTAACATAATGGCACCATCTATTGGCTTAGTACCACCTTGGCAGCAATCAGGAAGCAAGGTGTATAATTTGACTTTCATGGGCTTTTGGTTCCCCGTTTTCTTCCTGGCACTCTATAACAGCATAAATCTTAAGATATAAAATCCATCCACTATACATTTTAAATCTTCTAAAATATACCTTACTTATATTACTCAAGGCAGGAAAAGTGCCAGAGAAATCTTAGTACACAGGATTGTACACAGAGAAATTCACTGAAACACCACGCACCAAACATCTACTATATGCTACAGAACAAAACCTTTGGTATATGGTATCTCATTGTATCCTCTCACCCTCCCAAGGGGCAGTTCCTCTTGCCACCATTTTACAAAAGAAATCAAGGTTCACAGACAGCTAAAGAATTCTGAATCTAAAATGTGAACCCACACTGACTCCAAAGGCCAGCTCTTTACACTAAGCTAAGGACCTCAAAAAGCGGCACCAAGAGCAACACATACATAAAAGTATACCGTGCTCTCCAGAGTGTGTTCATATCCACGTGACATCTCAGCATTGAAATAACCTTGACCTTGCAAACAAACAAAAAAAGGCAGGGGGTCCAATTCAATGGCAAAGCAATTGCCTAGCATGTGCAAGGCCCTGGGTTCCACTCCCAACAAGCACACACCACCAACACAAAACCCACTTTAGCTTCATTTTAGAAATAACAAGAGCTGAGGTTCCAAAAGGCCAGGTGACTAGGCTCTGGTCAAAGACAGCTCGGGCTGAAGGCAGTTCTTCCACGGCTTCTTCTATGGTTCAGGTACAGTTCAGATCATGGCTCTCTGCGCAAAGCTTCCAGGAATAAGGACCAGTGCAGACGGTCCCTGCAGCTTCTGGCCCATAGGGCACAGAGTAGACAAGGACAATCCAGTACCCATGGTGATACAGGCTCCTGGGACTCCCTCATGTAGGAAAAAGAATTTCTAGCAATACTACATCTATGAAGGCCAGACACACGTCCTCTCAGAAGGCATCATGAAGGCCCAAACTAAATGCAACTTCGGCTAAGTCCACACCTGATTTAAGAACTGAAAATGAATCTGGAAGGAATATTTTGCTATCTTGAGGCATGTTAATTTGATTCAATGTAGGACAGCTTTCAAAAATCAAGTCATGTGGAGATATCAAAACATCTATACAAAGGGTACATTTAGCATAAAATACAAAGAAAATGGTAGGCCTAAACTCTATCCATGTTCCAGCTTAATTCTAGGATTCTTTTGGCCACGAGGTGGGACATGCAATGTGCCTCCTCCTCTGTGCCCCATCTCTTTACTGCTCAGGAAGCTGAGGCTTAGTGGTGTGTTCCAGTAATTAGGAGATTGTATATCCAGCTTATGGGGAGATAGAATTTTACCTAGATGGCCCTGGCAATGACCCCAGTCTGCTGTAACGGTGCATACCAATGTGTACTCCTTAAGTTAGTATTCCTAAATTGTCCAAGGGCCTCATTTCCAGGAATGTCATGCTTCAAATTTTATTCATGTTAATTCTCTATGTGGGTAAGCAGGCAAAAATAAAAATTATACATACCTTGCCAATGCTGCTACAAGGAACACTGCCAAACTAATAGCGAAAGATGGTCCCTAAGCTGCTTCTGACACTATTTCAGCTTGCTTGATAAAGAAAAGCTGGCAAGTTCAAAGAATAAGCTAATTAATCTGAGAATTAAAAGAACCCACATTTTGTCTATTTAAAAATATGACTAAAACCCTCTCCCTTTCTTAATAAAGAAAAGTCAAAGAATCTTGTCCAGCTTCCAACCATCACACCGGCAGTCTCTTCCAAATTATTCTCTTAAAAGTGAAACAAGTAAATGCAACCCTAGGGCTCCCACTCCAACTCATGTACTTCCTTGCTGTGTGACTTGGCAAGAAACCTCTGGGGCCTCAGGCTCCTCATCAGTAAGGCGAGGATATCGGCAGCGAAGCCCCACACAACAGCAGCTGGTGCTACAGCTGCGTGAGCGCTGCTGTCATCATGGTCAACACTCTGTCCACAAAGGCTTGCAGAAGGGCTGTGCCACAGGGTTCGATGCATCTTCTCCCAGGGAAACCTCCCAGGGAAACCCTCAGGGAGGGTCCCAGACTTGGTTCCGGATGCAGAGAGAGCGGTGCCAACAGGTCAAAGTCAAGCAAGACAGCAGAGGCAGTGTCTTATTAATGTAAATGAAGAGTAGCCTTCAGGCGCCTGGCTTGTTGCCAGCACAGGCCCATGGGAAGGCAAAATGTAGACACCCTTTCTGAGGGGTAATTTATAGCTTCCAGCGCTTATTGTCAAATCACTCAAGGAAAAAAATGGTTAATTACAAAGGTTTGCTTTTATTTCTCCCAATAAATAAACTCACAACTTAAGTGAAGCATGAGGATTCAGATGAAATATTCACTCTCTTACTGAAGCTGTCCTCGCAGAAGGCCTCAAACCCACAGTGAACATGCACATTCCACTGTGAGGAGGCTCTCAGTTCCACACGTTGTTCTCAGGTTTGGTTTATGGCTCACTCAAAGCAACATGAATTTTAAAAAAATCCACCAAACTGGGGCAGTTCTATAGTTCTCTCCAAACATCCAGCTCCCACTCCCGTCAAAGGGAACCAGAAAAGAGGGAAGGGAAGAAAAGAAAGGAAAAGAGAAAAGACAGACCAACCACAAAACCAGAAACCAGATTAGGAAGAGAGGCAGCCCTGCACAGCTACCACCACAGCGAAAAAGAGCTAGAAGACACCAAAAGAGTGACAGAGACAACGCCCAGGGCGGCACAAAACTGTCCTTTCCATTCTCTGCCAAGAGCTCCTCTCCACAATGGACTTGGGTTAGAAAGAAAGAAAAGATAAAAATCATATTGCTGGGTTGGGGGTGTGGCTCAGTGACAAAGCACTGGTCTAATGCACAGAAGGCCTTCCAGTGCTTCCAGTCCCCAGCACTGTGGGAGAAAAATAAATAAAGCATGTTATCTTTGAGGTCAAAAATTGTGGATAATTTTTTTATGTCCTTTGATACTATAAAATTGTTTCAGTAAATACTGTTTTAAACACACAGGGTAGAAAAATCTATACCCAGAGTGATCAAAAACAAAAACAAATACTTGCCTTTTGGGAATTTAGATAAATAGTTTTAGTACTTGGAAGCCAGGCTTACTAGCTCAATGAAATCATATCTGAGATGATGAAATCACAGCAGCAAGGTTGTACTGAGGCTGGCAGGAGATGAAGATAAGGGTTCGGATCCCAGCTTTGCCACTTCCAGGCTGAGGGGGAATAACCAAGCTGCTAAATCTCGCTAAGCTTCAGGTTTCTCATCAATAAAATAGCAATAATAGAATCACTTGCATGAAATTTTAACTGAAAATAATGTGACAGTACCCAACAGACTTTCTGGCACAGAGACACTGCATAAATATGCTTAAAGTTTTAAATACCGCTAAGCTCCATCAACAACCGAAAAAAGACCTGTCACATAAACAATGCTTTGTGCTAGTCTCTTACAGCTAAACTGGAGCCACACAACCAGAACACGATCTAAACCACCTCTGCCAACCGCAGGTTCACAATCAACGAATGGCAGCTAAGGTCACTAACGCTACGTTTCAGGTGTTCTGTGGCACAAACAAGTTAAAGAATCAAGAAATTAATTCACCATCAAATATTCACTGAGTCCTGCACGACTCTGGGAAGCTCTGGGGGGAAGACATGGACTCCACTCTCAGAGACAATCAAGTGTTGCAGGGGCAGGAGGGACAAGGGCAGAGGGACAAGGCCAGGGAGAGGAGAGTTGGCCAAGGGCAGAGTCCTGGAATCAGACGTGCCACCTCAAACCAGGCCTGCCAGGAGGGAATGGCTGTGGGCTGGGCTTCAGGGGAGGGGGGAGAACACTTGAGGTGGCAAAGCCATTTCTGATAGAAGCTGCCTGGCAGTGGGGAAAGGGGTGGTGAAAGTCTGTTCAGGTGAGGGCAAGAGGGTTGTCACAGAGGTCTGGGGACACACGGAGTTGGAACAGGCAATGCAGGAAGAAGGGTTGAGAGCCCAACTGGAAAGGTAGCTGGCCTAGGTGGAGTTTCTACCACACTACCCCCGAGAGCCAGCAGGGGGCTGGCACCAAGGAAGATAGCAGAGCAGCGATGCCAGAGATGCCAGAGACCCACAATGACAGGGCCAGCGAGGCAGGGCCATCGCTACCGCCGCTGGCCCTCCACACCTGCCCAGGACTATGGCCCTCCCTGTCCCCAGCCTGTCCCACGCCAGTGCTCCCTGGGGCTGTCAGACTGCTCTGACCAGCACATCTAATCCTATCACTGCCTGGCTCAGAAACATTAGCAGGAACCTCCAGGACAAAAGGAAACCAGCTCGGCCTGCAGCATCTGGACCCAGACCAGCCCCACTTCCCAGCCTCATCTCCGCTCCACTCTCCTGCCATCCATTTGTCCTCATCCCTCCTCATCTTTGCTTCTGCTGTGCCCCCGCCCCCTCGTTGGAACCCTTCCCTCCAACCCTGGCCATTGCTCCTGCCTCCCCTCTAGCAAAGCCCAGCCTTCCAGTCCTTGGCCAGCCAGGTCACCCCAGAGCCTGAAGAGTCTTTCCCTTGAAGGGAAGGGTGCGGCGGCTAATTCCTCCTCGTCCATCAGGTCTCAGCCTAAGTGTTACTTCTTCCCGTTTTTCACTTATCAGACAGGCAAAAACACCCAGTGTTGGTGAGGTGGCGGGAGAGTAAACTAGTGCCATCTTGGTTGGAGGGCAATTTGGCAAGCACCTCAAAAGGTAAAATGCACCGTGGGGCTTCCCATCTGCCACTCTGGGGGGCTGCCCCGCAGCTGTATTTGCTTCCTTTGTCTGGGGAATTCCATTTCCATACCACAGGGAGGCTGTGCTTCACGGATCAAAGGTGCCCACCTTGAGTGCTAGGCAGGGAGAGTGAAAGCCATGTGGACAGCTTCCTGTGCTCCCCTGCCCTAGCTCACTCTGCACCATGGTTTTTCACTCTGTTCTTGGTCTCAAATCCAGTTCTCGGCCCCCTCAGCTAGACTGTGAGTCGCCTGCCATCTTTTAAACAAACCAAAACCTCTCTTTTCCTTAAATCACCCAATGATTCTACTGCTTATAACAAAGAACTCTGACCAAGACATGAACATACCCTAATCCAGAAATTTCACTCTTAGGAATGTATCTAACTCAAGAATGTATTTATACAAACAGATGAAGACACACTGGTTGCAAAATGCTGAATACCAAAATGGTCATTACTAGGAGAATAGGCCAATAAGTCACAATAGAGCCACATAAAGCAATTCTCCATAGCTATTACAGGAAGGATATAGATCTATATACACAGATAGAAGCCTCCTCAAAACAGATTAGCCCTAAAGGAAGAGAATCATGTAGAGCATTTACATACTCTCAAAAGGGACAGACAGATACACAGGCAGACAGATGACAGATCACAGAGACAAGGATATGTGAAGGTATATCACAAAATATCAGGGCTCGAGTTGGGCTCAATTGGTAAAGGGCCACTATGCGCTCTCTGAGGCTCTGGGTTCTATCCCCAGCACCGCAAAAATAGGACCTGGCAGCCCACTCTCTAAACATTTAGCCATTGAAAACACTATGAACAGCAGAGAAGCACCGGCATAGTGCCAGGCACGGCACAGTGTCGGTGTTTCATTCTGTTGTACACAGGGTGCTATGAGTTGGACCCAACTCGGCAGCACCTGACAACAACATCACAAAATATTTTCCGGAGAAACACACAGACAACCTTCAACAGTGGCAACTCTGGAGGAGGGATAGAAAACACGCTTATTTTTCGTATAGTACTTTGTTTCTCTTGAGTGTCTGGCCATGTTCATAAACTACTTTCCTTAGAAAATGTTTTAAGGCTGGGGCTGCTGCCCAGCAATAGACAGCTTCCCTAACATGCGCATGGCTCTGGGTTTGAGACAGAAAAAAGAGAATGTTTTGAAGTCACTTGCTCTAATAGGACTTCCTAGACACTCATCATCCACACACTCCTTCCTACTATTCATTCTTATTATGACTCTCCTCTAGGGCAGGGGTCCCCCACCCCAGTCCATGGACCAGTACATGTTTGTGGTGTGTTAGGAACCAGGCAAGCAAGCAAAGCCTCATCTGTATTTACACAGTGTAACGCCCTTGAATCACTCTGAAACCGTCCCCTCCCCCCCACTCCAAGGCCGCAGAAAAACTGTCTTCCATGAAACGGGTCCTTGGTGCCAGAAAGGTTGGAGACCACTGCTCTAGGGCATTTACCTCAATGCATGCTTTAAATGAATGTATATGGACCTGTTTAAGGTCCTTCTGCCCCACAAGGCTACAGGCTCTGCCGTGGCACTGTGCTGACTATTATGTTCCCAGCACCAAACACAGTGCCCAGCACTAGTGATGCTACATAGAAAGTGAAGTTTTCTCTGAACGCCCTTGGCTTAGAAATGACTCTCTCCCAGTACCCCCACTGGCCTTTGGACCTCCTGCCATTGTTGGTGTCCATGTCTGTCTTCCATGAGACTGTGACCACTTGAGAGCAAAGATCTCACAGCATCTCTGTCCATGAGGCCTGCCACAGTGCCTTTACACAAAAGCCATTCAACATGTGATGAAAAATGAACACATGAACAAACTCAAACTCTCAAACTAACATTTTACTCATGTATTAAATCAGGTGTTGAGGATGGCTCATTCCTCTTAATCTAGTCTTCCAGGACAGCAAAAGCAGACTAGGTGGAGTAAGCGATCCTGAAGAGATGCATTCTACAAACTCAGCAGAAGACCAATCACCCTGGACTCAAACCAGACTTGGAGCCGTATAAAGATCACTGTGGGCCAGGACAGAACACAAAGTGGGGCCAGAGGTGAAACGAGTAGAATCAAATCTGCATGACCATTCCTTTAAACAGCTTTTCATAAATTTAGTTTTGTGCTCTTAAGACAATTAACTACAGTTTGAAAGCAAAAGAAACTAATTCAATTTTCCCATCTTAAAAAGGAAACTCCTTTGTATTAATGTTAAATTTCCTAAAAATGATACAGAAGAGAGTATCTTCAAGGATTTAGAGGTAGGGGTTTAATGTATTTGCTATTTACTCTCAGATGGTTCCACACATGCAAAATAATGATGATAATAATGTGGATGAAACAGAGCTCATGTAACGTCATATTAACAGCTGCACATCAGACTCCAGGACTGCTCATCATGCAGTTACTTTTCTGCAAGTGTGAAATTTTCCAAATAAAAAGTAATAACACTGCTTAACAGAAAAGGTTATTCTACGTTTACCACCACTTAAAGGTATTAGTGGGGGAGAAATAAAAACAGTATTTTAATGGAAATGGAAAAATACATTTGAATAAAGCAATTCAGAACAACTCTAAAATTACTGTATCTTCATTTTAAAATAACTACAAAGATTCATCCATGTGGTATCTGGAGGTAAATAATTCTAACAAACAAGGAACATCTGTTGTAGAAAACCTTGTAAGAAGCCAGATAACACAATGGAATGGTAGGTCTCAAGCTGGCAGTTTCCAACTATTCAAGGCTGCAGTCTTTCTAAGTGCAGACAGAAAGTGTAAGTAGTAAACAACAACTGGAAAAACACCAGCTATACACAACTGTTCCAGTTTCTTGACCTATACAATTTGACTCAGAAATTTAACATAAACATTAAAATCAGAAAATCTCAATTCTTCTAAAATACAATTCTAAAAAAATGGGTTTTTGGTGAGGGTCTTAGGGGGAGCATTAAAAAATTCTCTTCTCTAGTAGTGCTAAATCCCAAATGTAAAAGGCTGATCTGAAAACGTTACTAGTCTTTATAAGCCAGGCATTGGGGCAGATGCCTCATGTACACTGTTAATAATCATTACAACAACCTAGTGTGTAAGTTTTGTTAACAACCTTTTAGAGGTAGGAAAGCAAGGTTCAGAGAGGTAGCAAACACCCATGATTCCTCAGAGATCGTGTGATAAAGGACCCCAGTTAAAAAAAAAAAAAAAAAAAAAAAAATCACTTCTCTGCACATACCAGCCATGTTCAGAGGTGAGGCCTATACTCTACCTTCCCATCTGCATAAAGGGCTCTCCCACCCAAATCTCACCTTCATCTTGAGACCTGTCCAAAACTTCCTACTTAACCCTATGATCTGCCTTCTGCCCTTCTGCCTGCTCATCACTCCCAAGTCCCCTAATCCTGCATGAATTTTCTTAACTTTTTATTTTCAGATCATTGTAAATTCACATACAGATGAAGAAATAACAGAGTTCCCACATACCCCTGGACCCAGTTTTTCCAAGGTAATACCTTACATACCTATGGTCCAGTATCACCTGAATGATCACCTCTTCTCCTAGTATTTATCACTTTCTAACATATGGTAAGTGTTTTTATAGTTGTCTACTGCCTACCTACACCCACTAACCAATTCCTCACAGGAGTTCACTGCTATAGCCCAAGTGTACTCCATGGTAGGCACTCCATAAACACCTGCTGAATCAAAGCACTGTATAGCCTCCTTTAACAGCAAAGAGACCAACCCTTCAAGAGACCCACTTGGGAAGTGACAGGACTGTGAATCATCAGGCAAACATTACACTCACCCATGGTGACATAAGGCAACTTGTCAGTTGATCCGTGAGGATAGATGCTGTAGAGGTGAGGTCCGGTGACGTCTACTCCCCCTAAAACTAGGGCTGCACCAATGTAACCTTGATACCTGGTGATCAGAGGATGCATAAGGAAAAGACATGAGTCTCCACAGCATCACTGGAACTTCACTAAAAGCTGCATGAGATGTCAAAAGACAAAAGGCTTCTCTTACACTGCTGCATTAAAGGCTCCCTGTTTTGATGGGCAAAAAAGGGGGAAGGGAACTAATATTAAATGAACATCTAAGGTTAGCCACTATAAACTGTAAATTGTGTGAGGTATTCCACACACCTCATTTCAGCTCAGCCTCGCAGCCTCTTAAAAAAGGGCAGGCACTATCATTCCCAGTGTAGAGAAGAAAAAAATAATCCAGAGACACTACATACTTGCTTGGTGTCCCTGAGTCAAAGTTAGACTTATTCCAGAAATAATCAGTACCATGCCCAACCCACCTACCTCTCTGTGATGGGAAGCTAAGCTATCTTCAGAGTTACCAGTGCTGGAGCTGCTAAGCACAAGCTATTTAGTGTTCTAAGAAACAGCCTCATCACAACCTCAACAGGAAATGGCTCGTGTCAAAACACCTTTTCCTTTGAATAATTCCACTGAATTATAATAAAAAATATGAGCTCACACTGAGTAAAAGAGGAAAGTATTTCATCATTCAGGGACATGAATAACAACTTCATTGTGGCCCTAAGCCACTACCATCAGCCACCAGATGAAGCTACGCCTCTTCAGTAGCATCGACAAGAATACACTTTCCACGCCACCCCACCTAATATTTGTGCACGTATCCGTTGCTTTGGACTCTTTATCTGGTTGGTTTACCAAATCTATAGATTCCTCTGCCTGCATGTGGTTCAGTTTTTCACCATTAGGACTGCTATGCCAGATAAACATGCTGGAGTTAAAGTTTTCCACTGGGAGCCTTTAGCTCTTTGAAAAGAAAAATTAAACCAACATATGCTCAACTTGCCATATAATCAAATTAACACAAAGACCAAAGTTATAATTTTCAACCGAGAAATAGCTACACAACAAGAAGCACTATCAGGAAATAAGTCAGATTCAGTATTTCCCCCAACCCTTGATTACCAGTTATTTCAGAAAGAATCTTCCATTTTTAAGTGAAAAATTCATGAATAGGCAAGAACTTCAGAAGCACTCTAGAGTGGGAACAAAGGCCCAGATGAAGAAAGCACCTGGTCTGAGATCAGAAAAGTTAGTCACAGGGTCAAGACTGGAGCCTAGGACCAAGACAGAAGCCAGAATGCCTGGGCCCACTGCTCTTCAGCATAGAGAGCCTCTTCCACTGCCTATTTAGCAGGGTGCTTAACTGAAATCAACAATTATCAGTCAGTTCCCTTCTAGGCTAAAATATAATCTATTTAATGTCTTAAAGCGCTGGGATTTAGCTCAGTTGGTAGGGTGCTGCGCTACAAGTCTCTGAGGTCCCGAGTTCAATTCCCAGCACCACAAAAATGGGAGAAGGACCTGGCAATCCACTCCCAAGGCAATCCTGAAACAGTGTGCCACTGAAAACCCCTACAAGGGTCGCTATGAGTCGGATACCAACTAGATGGCACCTAACAAGAACAACATCAACGTCTTAAAAGAACCTAAGATGTTTCGGCAAGTAACTGAAATCCTTCAAAAGTGATCCAGTGGAGTGAGAGTATAGCTCAGTGGTAGAACACTTGCCCAGTATGTGCAAGGGTCTGGGTTCAATCCCCAGCACCACATACATACATACGTACATACATACGTACATACATACCAACCCTGACCCAGAAGTTATACTTCCTGAACAAACATACAGAAATGTGTTTATCACAGCACTGTTTATGATAGTTTAGGAATAAAAAAAAAAAAAACACTGAAAACAAGGGAAAATGGCTAAACAAGTTGACATAGGAATGCAACAATGCTACACAATCATTAAAAACCAGGCTACAGTACCAATGGCAGCACAGTTTAGCACAACCTTCTGGTTCTGCCAGTAGAATGTGGTATTATGCCTGCCTGATTTTTTTTTTTTGAACCAAGGAATTAATTCTAGAATATAGCCTAAGGAGTTAATTACACAAGCACTCAAAGGTTCTATGCTCCAAAGCACTCATACAATACGTCCTAATAGCTCAAATATCTTTCAATGGGCAATATCATTAATGTTCAAACACTGATAAAACTGTAAGACATCCACAGAATGGCAGACTGTGATAGCACCAAAAATTACAATATTAATCAATGGTTCTTAATCTCTTGTGGGTCAGACCCCTCTGAAAACCAGATTAAAATTCTGAAGCTCTCCTCGAGAATAAGGGTATATACACTAGCTCCCCCCTATTTCAAAAGGTCCTAGAGGTCTCTAGAATTCCTCCCTGAGAGCTTCAGGTTCTGAGCTCATCTGCTAACAGAAACAATACTCGCAATACCAGCACTGTCTGTGTGGGCTGAGCTCCAGAACAAGCCACCTGCCATCCTTGTTACTGCGTAAATATCAGAACACCAGCACAGTACAAAAGACCAAAAATACACCTCAAGCCCAGTTCCAGGCTTTGTTATCAACTTTGGATCTTTATTCCTTTCCCCTCTAAAGTGAGACAGACAGAAATTAGGATCTTCATTTTTTGAGAAAGAAATGATGGCTAAGGAAGGTGAGGTGACCTGCCACAGTTACAGAGCTAGCAGTGCTGTGGGTGGGACTTGAACCAAAGTGGTAACGTCAAATCCAAGGGTTAACTTACACTACTACTCACTTCATTTAATTCAACAAAAATGTCACAGGACATGAAGGACAATACTATCCTGGTTTAAATTTTTAAATGTTCCTCTCAAAACCGATAAAATTTAACTTAAAAAGTACATTAAACTAATGACAAAACACTAAGAAAAGAGACTTTAGAATTCCTAAAACATTCTAAAGAGATTAAATGATTTGCTAAGTTATTTTGCTAAAATGTGTTAATACTTCAAGCAATCTTAAAATATTGTATTCTATTTGTGGCAATTTTATAGGCTTAAAAATTGCTTTAGCCAGCTATGGTGGCACATGCCTATAACCTCAGCACTCAAGAGGCTGAGGGAGGAAGATGCCGAGTTTCAAGCCAGCATGGGCTAAACAGCAAGACCTTGTCTCAAAAAACACAATACCATTATGAGAGGGTAAGTGGGAAGTGAACATGAGCAACGTACAATGAAATGAATGTGCAGAAACGTCATAATGAGACCCACTGACTTGTATATTAAGAATTACTAATAAAATAAGTTATTAAAAAAATAAAATTTAAGATTTTTTAAAAAATTTTAAGATTCAGCCAGGCACAGTGGCTCATACCTGTAATCCCAACAATTCAAGAGGCAGATGGAGGAGGATCGCAAGTTCAAGGCTAGAGGCAGCCTGTGTAATTTAGTGAGACCCTGTTTCAGGGTAAAAAAATTTAAAAATAGCCCAGGAATGCAGCTCCGGGTATAATACCTACAAAACCATGTGTGACGCTCTAGGTTCAATCCACAGTACTGAAAAAAAAAAAAATCTTTTAATTGAATAAAATTGCTTTATACGTAATGCACCATAAAAGCCACCAGAGGGAGCTTTGTATTTAAAATTGAAATCCACAAATGTCTTCAAAAATAGCAATAGGTGTGCTTTAATAAGTTCTACTCACATGCAACCGGAAGGATATAGTCAGTTGGCAATGACTCTCCTGCATTAGGGTGATGATTATATACACGAAGGGCACAGCACAGCCAGAGAGAGCATTAGGAAGACCAGGCTTCCTCTCATAGAATCTAAGCCTGAGTTACCTCATCTACACAATGGAAACTGTATTACTACCCTTGCTGCAGGCACTTAAATAAGAACGTAGAGCTAGAAACGCATTCAGTTGTACGTGAAAAATACCCAATTAAAAAAAAAAAAAAAAAAAAAAAAAAAAAAAAAAAAAAAAAAAAAAAAGGACACAGAGCTATGCTACACATGTAGGTATGGACTTGCAAATTCTCAGGAAGGCAAGGGCCACACAGGAAATAAAATGAACCCAGCCAGGCAGGGACAGTGACAGAGTACATTCCTACTTCTAAGGTGACATCTACGACTAAAGTTGCAGAGGATTACTGCCATGTGTTAGCTTATCCACTTCCTTAATCTTTTCCAAAGAAGACAGAAATCCAAATTTTTAAATTTAAATCTCCCAATTTGTAATTTGCCTGCAGCTGTAGCCCTGTGGCATCTGATCCCGTCAGATCTCAGAAGCTAAGCAGGGTCGGGCCTGGTTAGTACCTGGATGGAAGACCGCCTGGGAACACCAGGTGCAGTAGGCTTGGGAGAAGGACCTGGCAACCCCCTCCCAAAAATCAATCTGCCATTGAAAACCCTATGAGCAGCAGAGAAGCACTGACAATAGTGTTTCACCTGTTGTACAGAGGGTCACTATGAGTCAGATACCGACTTGACGGCACCTAACAACAACAACAACAATTTGTAATTATTGGCCACCGATTTTTTTTTTTTTTTTTTTTTTTTTTTTTTTTTTGGAAAATGCCATGTGCTGAAACAAACTCCTTGAGGACAATAACCTATGAGCTACTAGTAACAAGTAACAATCTTGGCTTTCTATTCACAACCCCCTGTAATTCTCACAATCCCTAGGGGCAGGTGTCATGATGTCCACGCCACCCAGGAGGAAAAAGGAAAGACTCTGCTAACGGTAAGGCAGTAAAAGATAAGCCAGCATCCCAACCTGAGCCTGAATATGCAGCCTATTTCCACTACGGCATACTGTCTCTCTCTCAAGTTGAGCAAATGAGAAAATGGACTTAAGATCTGAAAACCTATACAAACCCATACAAAATCATGTAATTAAAGGATAAGAGAAACAAAACTACTCATACCAACTGTGTGTAGGGTAGGCAGAGGGTGAAGTTCAGGCCAGGTAAATTACATTATTTCTTTAAGCCTCAACTTGTTCACTTATAAATAGCATATGGTGGCTTCCATCTCAAACTTGAAGAATAAAATGAGATTGTGCATAAAGAACTTTAGCACAGGTCCCAGAATACACTGAGACAGATGTTGGTTAATATCAATCTTATCATATCTGCTGACAGGAAACTACAAGTCTCACTTTTCATCGTATTATTTTGCCCCTAAAAAAGGAAGGAAAAAGCCAGCCCCATGGCACATGCCTATAATCCCAGCAACTTGAGAGGCTGAGGCAAGAGGACCAAAAGTTTGAGGCCAGATACAGCCTGTGTAATTTAGTGAGAATCTGACTCAAGATAACAAATAGAAAAGTGCTGAGGGTGCAGCTCAGTGGTAGAGCACTTGCTTAGCATGTGCAAGGCCCTGGGTTTAAACCCCACCCCACCCCACCCCACCCCCACTGAAAACAAAAAATGAGGGGGATCATTTGTATTTACGTGTTGGGGGAGGGAAAAGATTTATAAGACAAACTCAAAAGGTCCTCCAGCTCCCACTTTCTTACTATTAGCAAAATGTTCTCTCATCCAGCCAGGAACGGTAGCTCTCACCTATAATCCTAGCAAAATCAGGAAGCAAACACAGGAGGATCACAGGTTCAAGACCAGGAACAGCCTGTCTAACTTAGCAAAACCCTGTCTCAAGATAAAAAATTAAACATGGGCTAGGGGGTGTAGCTCAGTGGTAGAGCACTTGCAAAGTATGTACAAGGCCCTGGGTTCAACCCCAGAGTACAAAAAAAAAAAAAAAAAAAAAAAAGCTTTCTCTTATCCAGTAATATCCCTATGCTTCAAGAAATTACACATTGGTGGCCTCCGCCACCACCTCTGTTGTGGACAGAGGCGAGATGGCCGCCGCTGCTGGGGTCGTGGAGGCTGCGCCGGGCGGTGAGCCCGACCAGCCGGCCCGTGAGCCCGACCAGCGGGCCCAGCCGGCCCAGCCGCCGCCCCAGCCGCACCCACCGCCGCCCCAGCAGCAGCAAGAAGAGATGGCGGCTGAGGTCGGAGAAGCAGTGGCGTCTCCTATGGACGACGGGTTCCCGAGCCTGGACTCGCCCACCTACATCCTGTACAGGGACAGAGCAGAATGGGCTGATGTAGATCCAGTGCCCCAGGACGACGGTCCCAGTCCTGTGGTTCAGATCATCTACAGTGAAAAATTTAGAGATGTTTATGATTATTTCCGAGCTGTTCTGCAGCATGATGAAAGAAGTGAACGAGCCTTCAAGCTCACCCGGGATGCTATTGAGTTAAATGCAGCCAATTACACAGTATGGCATTTTCGCAGAGTTCTCTTAAAGTCACTTCAAAAGGATCTACACGAAGAAATGAACTACATCACTGCAATGATTGAGGAACAGCCCAAAAACTATCAAGTTTGGCACCACAGACGAGTATTAGTGGAATGGCTAAAAGATCCATCTCAGGAACTTGAATTTATTGTGGATATTCTTAATCAGGATGCAAAGAATTATCATGCCTGGCAGCATCGACAGTGGGTCATTCAGGAATTTAGGCTTTGGGATAATGAGCTGCAGTATGTAGACCAACTTCTCAAAGAAGATGTGAGAAATAACTCCGTCTGGAACCAAAGATACTTTGTCATTTCTAATACCACTGGCTGCAATGATCCTGCTATATTGGAGAGAGAAGACCAATACACTCTGGAAATGATCAAACTAGTGCCACATGATGAAAGTGCGTGGGACTACTTGAAAGGGGTTCTACAGGATCGTGGTCTTTCCAGATACCCCAATCTGTTAAATCAATTACTAGATTTACAGCCAGGTCACAGTTCCCACTACCTAATTGCCTTCCTTGTGGATATCTATGAAGACATGCTCGAAAATCAGTGTGACAATAAAGAGGACATTCTTAATAAAGCATTAGAGTTATGTGAAATCCTAGCTAAAGAAAAGGACACCATAAGAAAAGAATATTGGTGATATATTGGAAGATCCCTTCAAAGTAAACACGGCAGAGAAAGTGACCTACCAGCAAATGTACAGCAATAACACCATCCAGAAGCACTTGGGACTCTAATGCAGGACATCTAAGGGACTCTAATGCAGGAGTTTAATACTAGAGTGATCATTCCCTTACTTGGGGTGCATTGCACAGGTATTGCTTTTTACAAGAACTAAGTATGATGTTTCTTGGGTGCTGCTGCTATTCAGACTAGCTCTAAGAAATTCGGATTCTTTTAAAGTAAAATAATTGGAGGGGAGGGGAAGAAAAAAGTCCCATAAAGGAACTACTACTTTTGTAATCTTCTCAACATATAATCTAATCCCTTAGCATCAACTTTTCCCTGAATAGTATATGTGTGAGGATTTTTATCTGTAATGAGTGCAGGTACCTTGTATGTAGTGCATTTGAGGTGATGTAAATTTTGGTTCAGTAAGCAGAGAACACGGCTGTTACATTAGAGCTGCTATGCCACACTCACAGTATCTTGCTATCACTGTAACCAACTAATGCCAAAAGAATGGTTTTATAATAAAATTACAGATGTATCTAAAAACAAAAACAAAAACAAAAAAAAAAAAAGAAATTACACATTGCTCACTCATTTTTTATTCAGGAAAAAAAGAAATTTAAATGCACTATCAAATGCCTTACAAAATTAAAATGGTTTTTTAATAACAATTGCTACCTGAATTCTAAATGCTGTTCCCTGGCTTTCAGGCTTCCCTTTACTGAAATATGAGAAAAAGATGCGACAGAAATTCCTGTCCTGGAACCTTACCTGAAAAGCATCTGCTTCAGCATCCGATTGGCCGTCACAACTCTGGGAAGGCGGCCCGTGGAAAGGGAGTGGAGCTCTAAGTTGGAAGAAATGAGCTGGGTTGTCATGTCTGTGTCTGCAGCTGTCCCAGCACCACAACAACTGAAAAATACAATGAGAAACTTAGCTGACGTTCAGTTACCAAGGGACTCAATTAGAAGTGGAGCCTCTTGGATATCTTCCACAAAGTTCAGGGATACAGAGAGGTGTTTTGAGTAGATCCGCAACGCAACCGTTCTGTCTAACTAATCTTAAACAAATGTAAGTTGAGACTATACATCTAATTACATGCAAATATATTCTCTATGGCCCAATGGAACATTTCATATCATTGGTTGCTGTGCCCCCAACAGAGTACATGTTTTACTAATACTACAAATATATCCAAGTTGTACAAAAAAGCAAAGTGCGTTAAAGTCTGATAATTCAATATCTACCAAATACTGTATTTACTGCCAGGTACCAGTCATTACACTAAGCACTGGGAATAAAGAAAATATGACACGGTCTTGGTTCTTAATTTCAGAACTGAGTAGAAAAGACACAGATAGAAAAAAAAACTGTAATACATCATATAACAGCATAAGTACAAAATGATATAGGAAACTGGAGGAAAGAGCAATTAGTTTTGATTGAGGAAAGGTTTCTTATGAACTGGATTAGGGAAAATAAAAACACTACAAATAGAGAAGAGAAAAGGGCATTGCTAAGCACAGAGGCTGGCAGAAGCAAAGGTGAAATCACCTGGAGATAAGGGAAACAGGAGAACGAGGACAGAAAGGAAAGAGAGGATGTGCAGGTGTAACTGGAGCCTGGAGTAATGGCAGCTGAAAAAGATGCTGAGAGGCAAGCTTTCTGTGAGATTGTGCAAAGCCTTAAAATATGCTACAGAGTTTCAATTTGGTCCTGAAAATAATGTAGAAATGTGAAAAGTCTCTGCAAAAAGAGCATAATGATGTCTGTGTTTTACAAAGTCCAATAAGGCAGAAGAGTAAACAATAGGATGGAGAGGAGGTCAGAGGCAAAGAGGACAACTAAGTGACAACTGCAATAGTCCAGATGTGGACAAAAACCAAAGTCTTAACAGAGGAAAGGATAAGAGGGAATGGACTCAAGAGGCACAAAGAAGACAGAACTGGCTACCAACTGAATCGAAGACTAAACAGAAGAGAGGCCTTGTAGATGACTCGCTTAAGTGACCCAGGAGAAGGACGTGGCAATCCACTCCCAAAGCAATCCTGAAACAATCAGCCAATGAAAACCCTATGCAGGTCGCTATGAGTCGGACCCAACTCGACGGCACCTAACAAACAAACAAACAACAACAACAACAAAAACAGCTAGGTGATACGTCAGTGGAAATGTTGTTTAAAAGAGACAGACAACACAGGCTGAACAACAGGCTTTAGTGAAGAGAATGGTTCAATTTTAGTCCAGACGTGTGAAGCTTTAAGAGCTATTCAAATTAATCAATACTTACTAAATATTAGGAGAGATAAAGTGAATTTTTGAACAGTTCTTATCAGCAACAACCATCCCTTCAGTCGCTCTTGTATCTGCTCCAAGAACTATGCCATCCTATTTAAAAAAAAATTAAAGAATTTTATACATGTAACCCACAGTTCTCTATTCCAGTTCAGGGAGAATAATGTTGGCCACACCCTGCTCCCACAACCCCTACCCCCAACCCAAACTCCTACCAAAAATGTTGTTCTACACTTTGAGAGTCAAGAAAAGGCTTCTTAATAAACATTACTAGTTGAATGCTGAGTAGGTGGCAAAACTTATTTCCACGTTCAAATGCGACTTAGAAATTCAGTCAATTCCTTACAAATCACAGAGCTAACCTGGGGGGGATGGAGAGGAATGAACTAAGATCAAGAAATCTTTCCATGAAAATAGCCACCTCTGTCAATCTGCTTTTAAAATGTGCCCCACTTCATGTGTAACAACATTAGTCATTATCTCTTTTGATCTTTACAACAATTTAAGGTAGGAGTTATCTACATTTGGTGGATAGGGAAGGTACAGCTATGTGCAGTAAATTGAGCTGCCCAAAGCTGGAAACAACATAAAAGCTTTAAATGGCTAAATAGGCCTGTCTGACCCTAAAATTTTGTGCTCTCCAATGATATTTTGCTTCCTAAAGAAGCTTAAGAAAAAGCAAATGGATCCCCGGTCAAAAACTCTGCAATGAATAAAGAATATAAACCGCTAAGTGCACAAAACTTCCCAGCAAAAGCAGTCTTTTCTAAAAGACATTTTCCTGATATTATCTACATTTTCCCTTCCAGATCCAACTGAGAGATAAGAGTCCAAGAGGCTGGGCTGCCGTGACCAGTTCAATCACTCCTGCTCATGGCCTGTCCTGGCTTACCTTATAGACAACTCCCGCAATGGTAGTGCCAGTTTTTCGGGCTGTTGGAAGTTTGTACCCCTTCTTCGCAAAATCAGCTTCCAAGATGGCATTCCTGAAAGCAAGTGCGAAAATAAAGTGTTGAAGGGCAAGACCACACTGCGCTGCGCTGGGCACGAAGAGTACCTATTGGGAAACTCAGGAAAAGAAAAGTCAGCATTTGCGTTCACTCCATTCTGGTCGCTGAATCCTGCCACCACCGGCACTCCTGCTCCGCTCTTCAGCGATGAGTCTCAGAGAGGGGCTGAGATTCACCCAGAGCCAGGGTCTGACCGCGTCCAGCTGCGCTGGAAAAGTGAGAGAGCAGACCTGACCTCGGGAGAAACCCACGCCCAGGCCCTGATCCCCCTGAGTCACAAGGGCCGCGGGCCCCGTCCTCCACCCTCCGCTCGCACTTCCCGGTCCGCGTCGTGGCCCAGCTCCGACCCTGGCACCACACTCCCACTCCCGCCCCGAACCCACCCCGGGGCATGGCAGCACCTGCGGCAGTTATCAAAAGAAAATCCTCCAACCGGGGGCTCATACACCGACACCGCCGCCATCTTCCCAAGAAAGTGTTTCCGGGCCGGGGGCGGAGCAAACAAAAAGAGCCGAGCACTTCCGGTGCCCCCGGCAATCGGGGCTGGAGGGGCGGGGCAAACTGCGCACTGGAGTGATTGATCGCAGGGCCCCGATTCCTAGAGGGGCCTAGAGATGCTTGGAGCATATCGCCTCAAGTGGCACGGAGGAGAATCTGACGCTCGGAGCAGGGACATGTGCTCCCTGCCAGGTCTCCCTGACGCTCCAGCTAGATGTGTCCCTACGGTTATTTTGTTATTTCAGCTCCGCGGTGCTTCCGAGACTTCGCACCCAAGTCCCAGGCACAGCCCTACCACTTCTTTGCATTGAGCAGGTCGCTTCAACTCTCTCGATATGTTTCCCCCTTTGTCTGAGGGAACAGATACCTCCCTCAAAAGGCCAACAAGCATATGAAAAGACAGTCCACATCATTAGTCATTAGGGAAATGCAAATCAAAACTCAGTGAGACACTGCTTTGCATCCACTAGAATGACTAGAATCAGAAAGAAAATCACAAGTGTTGGAGAGAATGTGAAGAAATTAGAACTTTCTTATGTGGTTAGTGGGAATGTAAAGGGGTGCAAATGCTCCAGAAAACAATTGGGCAGTTGCCCCCAAAATATTACCCACCTAGATATATGCCCAAGATAATTAGAAGGGTATGTGCACAAAAACTTGCAAAGAAATGTACATAGCAACATTATTCATAATAGTTAAATACTGGAAACAACCCAAATGTCCATCAACTGATGACTAGATAAACAAAATATGGCATATCCATACAGTGAAATATTATTCTGCCATAAAAAGCCGTGAAGCACAGATATATCCTACAACAGGGATGAACCTTGAAAATATTGTGGAAGGGAAAAAAGCCTGGCACAAAAGGCCAAATATGTCTTGTATAGTTTCCTTTATTCAAAGAGTCCTTAATAGGCAAATCTGTAGAAACACAATGTAAATTAGTGGTTGCTAGAGGCTAGGGGGGCTGGGATTTAGCTCAGTTGATAGAGCACTGCACTGCAGTCTCTGAGGTCCCGAGTTCAATTCCCAGCATCACAAAAATGGGAGAAGGTCCTGGCAATCCACTCCCAAGGCAATCCCGAAACAGTCAGCCATTGAAAACCCTATGAAGGTCGCTATGAGTCAGATACCAACTTGACGGCACCTAACAACAACCACAACAACAGAGGCTAGGGAGGAGAAATTGGGGAGTGACTGTTACATAGCTACAGAATTTGGGGGGGATGATGAAAATGTTCTGAGATTAGTGGCAATCTTTCATAACATTATGAATATACTAAAAAGCTACTGAATCTCACTCACACTTTAACATAGTTTAAGTGACGAATTTTACATCATGTAAATTTTATCTCAATCTTAAAAAGCTGCTGTGATTATTGAACAGCTGCATCTTCCTGGCACATAGCATCTTCTCATAAATATTGTTACCACAATCATTTCATCCCCTCAGCAACTCTGGGAGCTCATAACTCAGCTCATTTTACTGATGGAGTTTAAGGTTTGTTGAGATGAGGTGACTTGCTCAGACCTACATCGCAGGTAAAGGACAGCCTCAATGACTCTGGGATGGTTTGATTTATTCACTCAGCAAATATCTATTCAGCATCTGCCCTGCATCAGACCTGGTTTCAGGTGTGAGTGAATGAATGGCAACTCAACCGCCTACAACCAGGATCTGTCATAACTACGCATTCAATAAGTGTTTGCCAAAGCTTGAATTCCCTTTCGCTATATCTCCGGGTCTTTTGTGTGAAATAAGGAAAATAAATTCATATTTTGAAGTTCTAGCCCCCCGTATGTGGCCTTATCTGGAAAGAAGATCTTTATAGAAGTAATCAAGTTAAAGTGAGACCGTTAGAGTGGGACCCAATCAATGTGAGTTGAGTCCTTAGAAAAAGGGGAAAGGTAGCCAGGCGTGGTGGCACACGCCTATAATCCCAACGGCTCTGGATGTGGAGGCAGGAGATTCGCAAGTTCCAGACCAGAGGCAGTCTGCGTAACTTAGCGAGACCCTGTCTCAAAAAGTACAAAAATGGGTTGGGGGTGCAGCTCAGTGGTCCGGCACTTGCAAAGCATGCAAGCGTAAGGCCCTGAGTTCAAACCCCAGTACAGGAAAAAAAAAAAAAAAGGAGGGGGGGGAAATGTGTAAACAGGCAGGCACACAACATCATCATGAGAAGAAAGACAGCGAGGGGGTAATGTTTCTTCCTCCTGCTCTTCCTCCATTTTGTTGTTTGTGGGTTTGGGGTTTTGTTTTTTTTTATTTTTTGCAGTGCTGGGGAGTTGAACCAAGGGCCACACACCTGCTTTTTCCAAGTGCTCAACCACTGAGCCATCCCCTAGCTCATTTTTTACTTTGTGTTTTTGAGACAGGGTCTGGCAAAATTACACAGGCTGCCTCTGGCCTCGAACTTGCAATCCTGCTGCCTCGGCCTCCTGAGTCACTGGGATTAAAAGCATGTGCCACCTGGTTCCTCCTCCTCCTTCTTCTTCCTAAACAGAGTCTCACTCTGTAGCTGAGGCTGGCCTCAAACTCACAACGGTCCTCTCACTTCAGCCTCCCAAGTGCTGGAATGACAGGTGGGTGCCACCATGCCTGGCATTGGGGTGATATTGCCACAAGCCAGGAGCACCAAAGGTGTTCCGGAAGCTAGGTGAGAGGCTGGGCCCCATTCTCCCTCCCAGCCTCAGGAGGAAGTCCCTGTGTCAACACCTTGACTTGGGACTTCCAAACTCCTGGGCTATAAGCCAATCCATCCTACGCCACCCAACTTGGGCTACTTTGTTATGTGCTCATACATCTCGTGAGTTCACAGTCCAGAGAAGGAGAGAGAGACCTCAGAAAAATACGTGGTCTCATGTTCGGAGGGCCAGGCAGAGGACAGCAGAGGGCAGGGGAGGGGGCTCTTAGAGTAAGAAGACAAGACACAGAAGAGACAAAGACAAACCCCAAACCCTGGACATCGTTCTTAGCAAACAGGGCTGAGCCTCCTGCAGCTCCAGTGAGGGAAGCAGCGGGTGGAGACAGGACTCCCGTGTCCTACCCTAGGGCGACTCGGGAGCTGGAGGAACCAAAGGAGGTGTAGAAATAACTTGGGCCCTGGGTTTGACCAGGGGACACTTCTTACCACGCCTTCTTTGGTCATTTGTCTGCCAGGTGGAGCTGAAGAGGTGGCATTGCCTCCTTACGGGGCCTCTGGAGGTAGCCCAGCAGAGGCAGGAAGAGCCCAGCAGAGGGCGACCGAGAGCCTCCAGGCGCCCTGGGCCTGGGCAGTGAGTCTCTTGAGTCCATGGCAGCTCCAGGTAGGAGCAGGCGGCAGCCTTGAACCTACTGCCACAAGCAGGGCAGCCATAGGCCCAGCTGTTAGGGGCTCCGCCTCCTTGTCCAACATGACTGCTGCTCCCTGGGAGCGCAGCCCACCCCAGAATGCCTGCCCCTCAGCCTAGACACAGTCCCATTTATTCCCCAGCTTTGTCGCCAAGCCCAGTTGACCACTGAGGCCCTGACTTGTGCTCTGGATGTGGCAATGTGACCTCCCAGAAGTCATCAGCCTCTCTGTGCCTCATTCCCACGTAGCCCGGTTACAACTAACAGGCCCCAAGAAAACTCAACATCCAGGGCTCCGTCCTAGCCACTCTACATACAGGATCTCAGGACCATCCCAGGCACCAAGGATGTACTTTTTGTGGTTAGATGTCATTGAGTCAGGTCCACCCCACAGCCACCCTATGTACAACAGAGCAAAGAACTCCCCAATACTGTGCTGTGCACACGATTCTTTTATGTTTGAGCCCATTGTTGCAACCACTGTGTTTCTTCTCATTTTGAATCATGCCACATCAGCAAAAGGAGGCCCTAGGGGCTTTACTCCATTTCCAATGTTAAGGCCCACTCTACTTTGAGGAGGCAACTCTTCCCCAGCCGTTTCTTGAATGCCTTCCAGCCTAGATGGCTCATTTTCTGGCACTATATCTGACAGAGTTTCTCTGCTATTCATAGGATTTTCAATAGCTAATTGTTTCAGGAATGAGCTTTTGGGTCCTCTCTTCCTAGTCTGTGTTAGTGTGGAAGCTCAGCTGAAACCTGTCCATCATAAGTGGTCCTGCTGGTATCTGAAATACCGATGGCATAGCTTTCAGCATCACAGCAGCACGCAGGCCCCCACAGCATGACAAGCTGACAGACACATGGGGGATGTATTAAACACTGGGAAAGCAGATAATCAAGAGACAGACACAGTGCCTGCCTGTGAGGAGCTAACGGTCCCCAAGTACCAGGCATCATTGCCTCACTTTACAGATGAGGCAGCTGAGGCCCCAGGAGGTCACTAGCCCAAGATCACACAGCTGATGAGTAGCACAGTCAAGTTCAAATCACATCCCTCCCAGCTCCAGACCAAATGCAGGACCCCCATGCTCACCCTGACAATTGCGGCCAGGCTGGAACCCAAGCTCCTGAGTTCTCTGGGGCTTCACGAGAGCAAAAGCAAGGTTTCCTCCTCCAACCTCTCTTATCCTGGCTCAGCTGCGTGTTAGCTGTGTGACCTAGGCTGGTGTCTTTACCTCTCCGAATCTCAGCTTCCTCATCCATAAAATGAGAGAACCTCGCAGAGCTGACCTTCGCACATACGCGCTGAGGGAGCCGGGCATCAGAAGTGGCCATGCGCTGCGTGCACTCGCTCACCCACTCATTCATTCAGTATTTATTAAGCCTCTCGCTGGTGCCAGGCTTTGTGGCTGCTCTGTGCTCCATCAAACCCTTGAAGAACATAGGTCTGGGGACCGTAGCTCCAGTTCCCTGTGCTAAGTGCCCTAAGGGACAGGTGGGGGAAAGGCTCCTGTGTCTACCTGAGGCGGCAGGTGGGCGCACAGGGGACAGGAGTTAGCACCCTGCCCAGGAGAGCAGAGAGCGCCTCCCAGGTGGAGCTCAGCTTGCACAGCCCCACCACCACCCCGGATGTAGCAAGGGCCGGGCCGAGAAGCAGCCCCACCCCACCCGATCTCCAGTGTGGGACAGGCCTGAGAAGGCCCACCCTGGCCTCCGCCAGGACACACACAGACAAGGGTACCCCGCACAAGCCGACTTGGCCACCTTCCAGCGCACGGAAGGCAGCCCATGATGCTGCTGGTTGCCTCGGCAACTGGGCCCTTGTTTTTCTTTCTTCATAAATAAGCTATAAATAGACAGGGCAAACCTGAGTGCCTTCCTTTGCATGAATTAGTGCAGCTGCTCCAGGCTCCAGGGCCCCTCGCCTGGCACCCAGGTGCCGGGCTGCCCTGCGTGGCCTGTAGAAACCCAGCTCCGGTGGGAGGGGTGCTGTGGGGCCCGTGGCGGTGCCTCTGTGCTAGGATTCCCTCCACCTGCTCCAGAGTCTCCCGGGGCACTCAGCGGGCTCTGGATCCCACCTGAGACCCAGAGAATCCCAGGAGCTCTGAGCAGGGCCTGAGCTGCATGGGCCACTAGGAAATCGTGCAAATACCTCGCCCTTCTGCAGCGCTGGAGGACTTAGCAACCTCTTCCCTGCCTGACTTTGTCATCTGGCTTAGCATCTCTTTATGGTGCCAGGTGCTGGGTTAAGCACCTTCCAGGCCTCATCCTCAATGATTTCCCACCCCTGTGAGATGTTGGGCCTACAGGGGATGGGGGGAACCATCCACCTGGAGAAAGGAAGTGCCTGGCCAAGTCACGCAGCTGCTAGCAAGGGAACAGGAGCGCCAGCCTGGCTGGTCCCAAATACTCGTTCTCCCTTCCAGCCTCATTTCAGCATATCCGGTTCTCCTACCAACCAAGAAGGGGGAAGTAGCAAGCAAGGAACAGGAAAAGAACCTGGAAGTCAGGAGGACCAGGGAGTGGCCTGTGGCCACGCAGTGCAGGACAGTCAAGGCTGAGTCCTGGGACCTGGGTGGGTGGGTTGTAGAAAGCAGCTGGCTCCCCACAGAGGGGAAGATTCAGGGAGACGTGGTTACCTGGTGGGTAAGGGAGGCTTCCTGGAGGTGCAGCCAGAGCAAGGTCTTGGAAGGGAAAGTGGAAAGGAAGGGAAAGCTCCCCAGACAGTGGGGACAGCTTTTTATTTTTTTATTTTTGCAGTACTTGGGGCTTGAACCCAGGACCTCATGCATGCTTTGTAAGTACTCTACCACTGGGCTGCACCCCTAGCCCATTTTTTAAATTTTTTTATTTTGAGAAAGGGTCTTACTTTTTTTTTTTTTTTTTTTTGAGGCAGGGTCTCAAAGTTACGCAGACTGACTCTGGTTTTGAACTTGTGATCCTCCTGCCTCCGCCTCCCGAGCCTCTGGGATTACAGGCGTGTGCCACCGTACCGAATCTTGCCTCTGGCCTTGAACTCACGATCCTCCTGGCTCAGCCTCCCAAGTCGCTGGGATTACAGGCATGCGCCACCGCACCAGCTCAGGAGAGCTGTTCATGCAAAGGCTTAGAGAGGGTCAGGTCTGCAGAGAAGCAGGCAGATCGGTGCGGCTGTGGGCCAGCCAGGGAGGTAAGGCTGGTGAGCTGAGCAGGCTCTGATTGTGCAAGGCCTTGAAGGCTGGCACGGAGGCCTGGGCCTGTCCCAAGGGCACTGGGGAGCCATGGAAGGGATTTGAGCAGAGAAGCAACATGACCTCTCTCGGGGGAATAGGCTGGCCGCCTGACAGAGGGAGACTGAGCAGAGTGTCACACAAAGATAAAGCTCCCTAAAGGCTGTGACCCACAGTCCGCAGGAGCCCTCTCTCTCAGCCTTCCTGTCCCCGCACTCTCCACTCAGCCAGCTCCGTTATTCCTCCATGTCAGAACTGCCTGGCTCTTCCACAGCAAGACAAACGCTGCTCCATTCACACATGCCTTTGGGTTTCTCCTCATCAACTCCAGCCCCAGGTCTGGCACTGTGCGAGTGCAGGACAGAAGGACTCTGCCCTGGAGGGGAATAGATACAAAAATAAATAAGAGAGTTAAAGGAGCCGAAGTTTCTGATAAGGACTGCACCCAGTTCGCAGAGACTCGGGGGAGAGAGAGAGTAACTCCCGCAGGGGAGGAGGAGCTTCAGCAAATGCTGTCAGGGAAACAGGGATTGGAGACAAAACCCCAGTGCTGAGCAGGGCTTGGCTGACCCGGGCTGCACAGAGGCAGAAAGGGGGCCTCCGAGCAGACCTGTGTGTGGAGGCGGGGGACAGCTGGGCAGGTCCCAGAGCAGAAACAGAGAGGTCCTGCAGGGGAGGGTCAGCTGGAGACTCAGGCAGGGTCAAGGTCAGCAGGAACAGGCGCCCAGGCCAGAGTGGCAAGCCAGGAACCAGGTGATCCCAGCGGCATGCAGTGTGTTCACTCTGGTGGCTGTAGATGGGAGGACTGGACTGGCAGAGGCCTGGGGGTGGGGGGGGACAAGAGCAGGGAGGAGAGGAAGGAGGCCCAAACTGGGGAGTGGCAGGGCAGCCAGGGAGAGGGGCCAGTCTGTGTAGACCAGGATGTCAGAGGCAGTCAATAGAAGGGCCAGGGGAGGAGGAGTCCTCATTGTCCCTGGGCATCTGACCCATGGGCCCATCAGGTGCCTTTGGAACAAGTCTTGTCAGAGCTGAAGACGGGTCTGGGCAGAGGACGGGGGTTCTCCGACAGCACCAGTAGGCTGCGTGGGCCCCGAATGGGAAGGAGCTGTCACCAGAGAGTGGACAGAGGAGAGGACAACCAGGGGCAGACGTTGGCGGCAAACATATCAGGCAGTAAAGGGAGAGAGATGTAGCCGGCCAGGAGGGAGGCTGGGAACTGGAGAGTGACATCCTCGCTGCCAAGATTGGGGCCTGGAGATGCAGGGAGAGGCGCTGAGGCCAGCAATGCGGAGGGGCAAGCGACAAGGACAGAAACACATCGCTAGGGCCATTCGCACCTCTCATACCATTCCCACTGTCAAATCTACAAAAGACTTTTCTCTAATGATAACACTCAGTGTTAGCAACAGCGATGATGCGCCGAGATGAGCATTTTCATGGCTGGCTAGTGGGCGTATAAAGCAGGAAGAGACATCTGGGAAAATGTTTGCCAAACTAGTTCAAGATCCTTAAAAAGGCTGGGCTCAGTGGCACACGCCTGTAATCCTCGGAGGTGGAGGCAGGAGGATCACAGGTTCGAGGCCAGAGCCAGCCTGTGTAATTTAGCAAGACCCTATCTCAAGATAAAAGATAAAAACCGTGCTGGGGGTGCAGCTCAGTGGGAGAGCACTTGCAAAGTATTGCAAGGCCCTGGGTTCAGCTCCCAAGTACAGAAAAAAAAAAAAAAAAAAAAATCCTCGAAAAGGTTTGAAACTATTGGCCCCTAAACTTCCTTTTCAGGGATTTATTCCCAGGCAAAGATGGGCATGTATTCACTGTAGCATTATTTACAATGGAGTACCTTGGATTTTATTATAGATTGTACATTGGCTATTCAAATGGATCATACATAATGTATAGGAATATTTTAATAAAAATCGAGAAACTAATATCTAATGATGGAAGAACGGCTAAATAAACTATAGTGGAATATATGAGACCATCAAAATTGTATTTTCAATGCATGGTTAATGATATGGAAGAAAAGATAAGAAATGGGCACAGTGTATGTGGTTGTCCATTCTGTGTGTTTAAAATGTCCTGTTACTAATACTGGGAGGATCTCAGGTCATTATTTTCCTCCTTGCACCTTTCACAGTGTTTTCCTTTTTTTCAAATTCTGTACATAAATCATTACTTTGTCCCTGATTTTTTTGTTTGATTTGAAGCCTTTCAACCCTTCAGAATGTTGCAAGAGTAGTTGAGCAAACACACACAGACCCTTCACCCTGGCTCCTCCATTCCCGTTCATATCCTCTCTCTCCCATACCCTCTCCTTCTCCCTCTCTCTCTCTCCCTCTCCCTCTCTCTCTCCTTCTACCTTTTTCTCTCTGTTTCTCTCTCTCTCTCTTTCTCTCTCTCTCTCCCTCTCCCCTCCCTCTCTCTTGCCCTCTCCCTCTCCTTCCCATTCTTTTACTCTCCCCCAAACTAATAGGACACATTACCTTTTCTTACTCTATACATTATAATCCATTCTTATTTTAAATTATTCTTATCTCCAATTGTCCCAACTTTGGCCAGTGGCCAAAGTCACACTGGTTCCCACCAGTCTGACTTCTTTGCTCCCTGGCACAGTGAGCTGTCCCAGATGGGAGGGCAGAGGAGTTGGTGGGTCCTTCCAGCCACATAGACCACAGAACTGGCCACGTGTTATGGTTTGAATCTAAATGTCCTCCAAATGTCATATGTTTAAACCGTGGGTCCCCACCTGGTGACCCTGTCCTGGGAAGTTAGGGAACCTTGGGTATAGGCTCTAGCTTGGTGGAAACCAGTCCCTGGGGGTGGCCTTTGGAGGTTTTTACCTGAACCCACAGCTCCAGTCTCTTTCTGTCTCCTGTCCTGAGATGCCACCCCCCTACCTGCCCTGCCACCATTATGGGCTAAACCTCTAACTGTGAGCTTCCAATAAACCTTTTCCTCCGTAACTTTGTTGCGGTTGGTTTTTCTGCTACAGTGAAGACAGCTGTCTAAGACACCACCCAACTCTGGGCTCACAGGATGGAAGGAGCCAGAGTCCAGTTGCTTGAATGGGCGACCCTCGGGGTGCTCCCTCAAGAGCTTCAGCAGGCCCCTGGGTGGTAGCTAACAGCCCCCCGATCCAGAGCCAGGGCCAGCTACCGAGCTGGCTGCCCAGGCAAGGTTCCTCATTTCCCATCTCACCCACTTACTTCCCGCACATGGAAGGATATTAATTAGGATGCAAAGATGAAGAGAGGCTGCATTCTTCTGTAGCTTCATTGCGGAAAGAAAAGAGCTGAGAGCCAGGCCTGATCTCAGAAGCAAAAGGCATATATTTGCCCACAAGAGTATGTGAGTGTGGGAAAGAGAAAGAGCGTGTGAGCACTTGCCTAGCGTGCGTGAGGCCGGGGTTCAACCCCCAGGACTGCAAAAAAAAAAAAAGGGCATGTGTGAATGTGAGAGCCAGTGCTATGAGAGTTACCAGTGGGAGAGTATCTGGTGTCTGCCTGTCTGTCTGCCCCAGGTTCTCCAGGCCCCTGTAGCCCTTTCCTCTCCCCTACCTGACTTTATAAGTTGAGATGCAGGCAGTGTGCGGGAGTGAAATGCACAGGTGTGTTTCAAATGCTTCAGATGAGTGGCTTTGGACGCACCCCTTCCCAGCTCTGCAGCCGAGATCTAGAACTTTCTTGCCTTGCACAAGAAGCCCCTGGAGCCCCTCCCAACCAGTCCCTCAAGAGACAACCCCTCCGCAGCACCTGGGCACCGGGCCTCCTGCAGCCAGATCTGATGGGGGGGCAGCCCTGCTGTATGCACTGCCCCAAGTACTTCTGCAGCCTCCCTGGGGACAGGGAAAGAGGCCAGCAGTCTGAAGCCCCTGTGGCTTCCCTCTCCAAACCCTGCCACAGGCTGGTGGCAGAGAAGAGGGGGAGCCTAGGCTCATCCCCACCACCACCCTGAAGAATCAGCTCCAATGGCACAGAACCTCCACTGCACATGGCAGGAACTGGTGACCCAGACGTGGGGCTCGGCCACTCTGAGGGCTCCTGAGCCCCTGATTGTGGGCCCCAGGGACAGCAGCACTGTCCACCCACCAGCAGGAACAGCGGCCACACAGTATGGTGCCTTGCTGTCAATCTGCCCGCCGCCCTGGGTTGTTTACTGGAAGCTGGCCTCCTCGCCAGGGTTCAAAGCCTTGGCCCTGGGCACGTCTGCGGCAGGAAGCAGGCCAGGCGGTAATTGGCGGCTCGGCCGCGCTGAGAGGCCAGCGCTGACCCACCGTCCTCCAGCCGGCGCGTTTGAGTGGCTCCTCGCTGACCTTCCAGGCCTGCAGGGACCTCCAGCCCATCGCAGAGCCCGCGCCAGAAACAAATTACTTGTTCCCCAAGAAATCTATTAAAAGGTGACAGCATTTGGGGGCACAGGTGGCCAGGGGGCCCCCAGCACAGGAAACCTAATGTCTCCTGTCCCTAAGGGCCATCAGGCGACTCCTGCTAACTCACCACCTCCGAGGGAACGGAGCTGAGCCGCTAACTTTTGGGGCCAAGGAAAAATGGCTCAGAGAGGAGCAGAGGCTGTCATCCTGGGGGCCATCTGTGGCTTCATGAGGTTGGAAGGCACAGGAGCTGGAGTCCCTGAGACCTCACTTCCACTCGGTGTGACTTCAGATAACCCATTTGGACTCAGTGAGCCCTCCATGCCTACCAAGAGGGCAGTTGTCCCGGCCATGGGGTTGGCAAAAAAAATGCACGTGAAGTGCCAGGTGCCTGGTGCACTCTCAGCAGGCATCACTCGGTCAGGAGACAGTGCTTGTTTCCTTTTCTGGCCCAGAGGGAAGTGACCCAGAATGAGGAGGTGGCAGTGGGGCTGCAGCTGGAGGAGCTGGGGGGTGGGGCAGGCCATGGTAGCTTCCGGTTTTCTGTGGTTGAGCATCTGCTACGTCTCCAGCCGGACCTTGTCTGAGCCTGGTGCCACAAGATGAATCAATGAATGAACCAACGAACAAGTTAATGAATGAATGTTTACTCTGTCCCAAGATGCAGCGCAGTGAATAGTGGCCCCGCAAAGATGTCAACAATGTCCTGTTCCCCAGAATATGTAAATATGTTGTTATTGTTAGGTGCCATCGCATCGAGTCCAATTCATAGCAACCCTCATAGGGTTTTCAATGGCTGACTGTTTGGGGATTGCTTTGGGAGTGGGTTGCCACGTCCTTCTCCCATTTTGCAGTGCTGGGAATCGAACTCAGGACCTCAGAGACTGCAGCACAGCGCTCTACCAACTGATCTGATTCCCATCCCCGTGTGAACATATTACCTCCTAATAAATAACATTTGCTGGTGTCATTAAGGACTTTGTTTTCAGTACTGGGGTGTTGAACCCAGGGCCTCAACATGCTAGGCAAGTGCTCTACCGCTGAGCCACACCCCAACCAGTGCTTTATGTTTTATTTTGAGATAGGGCCTCACTAAATTGCACAGGCTGAATCTGGCCTAGAACTTGTGATCCTCCTGCCTCAGCCTCCCAAGTCTCTGGGATTACAGGCACGTGCCAACATGCCCTCCTGGTGAAGGATCTTGACAGGGGAGATGAGCCTGGATGACCCAGGTCAGCACTAAATGCCATCGCAACTGTCCTTACAAGAAAGAGGGGCAGAGGGAGATGTCTCCAGAGTAGGCGAAGAGATGTGATTGACTATAGAAGTAGCTTTGAAGATCGAGGAAACGGCCGCAAGCCAAGAACACAGGTGACCACTAGAGACCGGAAAGAAGTTCTCCGCTCAGAGCCCCCAGAAGAAAGCAGCCTGTGAGCATGGTTCTGTACTGCTGGCCACCTGCACTGTGACAGGTCCATCTGCACTGATTTAAGTCATAAGACAGGAGGCACACTTGGGTCTTGAGAGGGACAAACATTTTATAAGGCATCTGCCTTGGGTAAGGTATTTGCAAGTTCTCTTTATTAAAAAAAAGGAAGAAGAAGAAAGGAAGAAACAAGAAAGAGAAAGACAGAAAGAAAGAAGAAAGGAAGAAAGGAAGGAAGGAAAGAAAGGGAGGAAAGAAAGAGGAAAGAAGGAAGGAAGGAAGGAAGGAAGGAAGGAAAAGGAAAGAAAAGAGGAAAGAAAGAAAAGAAAAGAGACCACCTTACTTTGCAAAAGGGTACAGGCTATTTCCACTGGCCCCAAAGATTTGGGGGCATCTTGTCCTACATGTCCAAGTCCCAAGGTCCAGCCGCTAGCCTAGGACACCTGTTGAAGCTGCACATGGATCTCCTGTGAAGCTAGGTCATCCGTAGAACCCTATCCCAGCCTGATTGTCAATTTCCAAAAAATTGGTTTTCCTCCCTACACTGCCATGGAGGATTTCTGGCCCTCATAGATACAGTTTCCCAACCTGGGCCAGTCATTCTCTTTCCTCAGGTTTCCAAGGCAACTCACCAAAACCAGCCAAACCCATAACATATGTAATTATCAATGCACCTCATTGTTTAAGTGCTGGAGCCATGCACAAGCCTGAACTTCCTTCCAACCCAACCTCACCCCAGCTGGTCACGCCCAAGAGTCTAGCTGACCATGAGGCTGGCCCCCATCCCTGATGACCACCACCTTCTCACCTCTTGCCAGGGCATTTATGTAGCCACTTGACTGACAAGACAGCCCATCTCAGCATCCCATCCTTAGGATCTGTTTCCTAGTGAGCCACTTCCTAGTTCTTTGTAGAAAAATGATACACAAATGAATGAAACAGTAAGGAGCAGGAGAACAGAAATCAGAATGCCCAGATGAGAACAATTACTAACTGCAGAATTAGACTCCTGATCCATATATCTCATTGCTAGAATAATCAGTCAACGTGAGGCAATTGTGAGATGCTCCAAAATAATAAAGATTTAAGAGCAAAGAAAATGATGGAACAAATTGAAGACTGTACAAATGGACAACATCCCACATGAAATGCCCAAAAAAAATTTTTTTTGAGACAATGTCTTGCTATTTTGCCCAGGTCTAAACAAATTTTTGTACTGAAGTAGCCATTCGTCTCTTTACCAAATATCTCTAGACCTGTCTTCTGTGCACATGAGAGGTTAAACGTTCCCGATCTCTTGGGGTTGGGGGCAGCCAAGAACACTGAACAGAAGCAGTGTGTCCCCTCAGGGGTGGAGGACATGGATGCCACAGTTAGTTCCTCTGAGCTTGGAGTGTTTACCTTGGGCCCAATGCCGATGCCCTAACACTCTGGGTGAGGGCTGCTCTGAGCTCCCCAGTGAGGACACACTCGTGATTTAAGAGCAGGACATCTGCTGGACCCTTGAAGTGCCACGCGGTGGGCACAGAATCCCCATTTCTCAGGAACAAACTATCAAGGCTCTGCCGGGCATGGTGGCACATTCCTGTAACCACAGCAACTTCAGAGGCAGAGGTAGGAGGATCCCAGGTCCACAGCCAGAGGCAGCCTGTGTAACTTAGTGAAACTCTGTATCAAGACAAAAAATTTAAAAGGGGGTTTGGAGGTGCAGCTCACTGGCAGAGTACTTGCAAAAGTACGAACAAGGCTCTGGGTTCAGCAGCCCAGGACCGAAAAAAAAAAAAAAATCAAGGCTTCAAGAAGTTAGGGCCTTACTCAAGGTCAGCACACTCATCCAGGTCCAAGTGAGCAAGTGATGGGGACCAAATTCAACTTGGCTTAAAAAGAAATGGGGTGTAGATCTATGCAACCCAGAGATCAGGGGTGGGACAGGCTTAGGTACTCCTTGGTTTAGGCACTTGGGAAAGCTGTCATTCCCTTTCTGACTCTGCCTTTACCTCCCTGCCTCCCTCTCTGTGTCTTTGTCCCTGCCTCTGTCTTAGCCTCAAGAGTGCCCTCCTCTCAGTTTGGCTTTCTTTCTGCTACATGTGGTTATAACAGGGAATGCAGAAGCCAGGCTTTATTTGGAATATCAAAGTGCCCAATTAATGAATAATATTTCTCAAACTCCTTGGCAATCAGTGATACATAAACAGCAGTGTTCTGGAGTGCATCTGGGAACGTTGCCTAAAAGCAGCTGACTTGGCTGGTAGGGGAATCTCTTTTGCCCTTCCCCATATTTTCTCCTGGCATCCAATCCCGTCAGATCTTGAAAGCTAAGCAGGGATGGGCCTGGTTAGTCCTTAGATGGGAGACCGCCTGGGAACACCACGTGCTGTAGGCTTGGGAGAAGGACCTTGCAACCCACTCCCAAAAAATCAATCAGCCATTGAAAACCCTAGGAGTAGCAGAGAAGCAATAACAATACTGTTTCACCTGTTGTACGTAGGGTCGCTATGAGTTGGATACCGACAGCACCTAATAACAACAACAACAACATATTTTCTCCTCCCTATTTCCCAAAACATGGGTGCAATGGCTGGAGCTCTGACAGTCATATTAGGCTATGAGGTGAGGCTGATTGCCTCATTGAGCCACATGAGCCTTAGACTGGTCATCGTTAGACTTTCTCTCAATCTCTCCCTTTCTCTCTATTTATCTGTCTGTCTGTCTGTCTATCTCATCCATCTGCTATGTGTAGCTGAACTTAACTCCATGACACGCAGCAACAAGTAACTCCAGCTTCACATCTTCCCAACTCTGAAACCCAGATTCAGGGCCCCCGCTCTTGTTACTCCACAGCCAAGGGTCCAGGGAGAACTCTGGCTGCCACAGCGGGGTGAACAGGCTAGTTTTGTGTCATTCGTTTGCTCTGGAGGAGAGGCAGCTGGTGTGGATGGCAAGGGTGACAGGGAAGGAGAATCCCCAAAAGCAGCAGGTGGCTAGACGCACAGGCAGTGACGATGGCCACCACAGCCAGCAGGGACGGTTCCTGCCTGCCCAGCTCTCACACCAGCGCCGTCCCCACCCTGGCAGGGATTCATTCCATGTCTTAGGGGCCACCCACTGGCACGGGGCTGACCTCTCCTGGGGAGGTCCACTGCAGTCCACCGCGTGTGGTTGGGAGGCCAAAGCCATGGAGGGCTCCAAGGTCGGCTCCAGGGAGCGCTTGTCAAGGCAGCACCTCCAGCGACGCACAGGAGGTGGGGGGGTGACAGAGTCAGACTTGGGGTCAAAGCCCACCTGGCTGCCCCAGCTGCGTGGCCTTCAGAGAGTCGCTTTCCCTCTCCAAACTTCCCTGCCATGCCCTCACTTCTGCCTCAGCTCTTTCCTCCCTCTGGCGCCACACACCCAGAATCTCCTCTTTTCCTCTCACCCTGTCTACTCACCCTGCAAAAGGGCCCTCAACAACTCCAGATTGCCCAGGGCCTTCAGCTCTCTCCTAATGGAGACCAAACTGGACCAAACTGGTCTCCTGAGGAGACAGGGTGGGTCCCCAGAGAGAATGAGCCAGGCAAAAAAGTAGACTTTCATTTTTAATTTTTAAATATTTAAAAAATTTTTACATACTTAATATTTATTAGCTAAAATCATGGGGCTGGGATTTAGCTCCGTTGGTAGAGCGCTGCTCTGCAGTCTCTGAGGTCCCAGGTTCAATTCCCGGCATCCCAAAAATGGGAGAAGGGCGTAGCAATCCACTCCCAAGGCAATCCTGAAAAAATCAGCCATTGAAAACCTTATGAGGGTCACTATGAGTTGGACAGGACCCGACGGCACTTAACAACAACTAAAATCATAGGATTTCTTGCGTTATTAAAGGACTGCCCTGCATTAACCACAGGAATATATTAGAAGAAATGCATTATTAGGTCATTTTGTCGCTGCGTGAACATCACAGTGTGGTCACACAAGCCTGGCTGGGCTAGCCTGCCCCCCTAGGCTCTGTGGGATAGACTACTGCCGCCAGGCTACAGACCCTCAGCACATTACTGTACTGGATGCGATGGGCAACTGTGACACCAGGTACTTAGGTACCTAAACACAGCCGGGCCACTGCAACCCCAGGCCATAAGAAATTCTCAGCTCCCCTATATTCTTATGGGACCAATGTCCCATACTGATGTCCGTCATTGACCAAGGTGTCAGTTTGTGGTGCACAACTGTGCCACTTGCTCACAAAATTCAAACAGTACAGCAGCGCATAAACTAAACTTGTGAGTCTTCTGTCGTTGTGGGTGGGAGGCGGAAACATCTCCTGTAGCCAAATGATAAAAAGCCAAAACCAAACCCGAGCGAGATTCTTCTCCTTTCTGGGCTGTTGGGTCCCAGCAGGGCCCGGCAGTCCAGGGATGGCCTGCTGGGCTCACGCTGTCCACGCGGTGCCACGGGAGAACAGGGACCGGATGGGTCCAGCGCCTGCGTTGGGGGGAGGGCGGAGTGGGTGCGTGGAGAAGCCGGGGGCCCTGGAGAGCCGGGGAGCCCCCGCAAGTCCCGAAGCGTGGCCTCGGAGTGTCTGGAATTTCTGGGCTTCAGTGGGGCAGGCAGTGGGGGAGAGGGGGAGGCCTGGCCGGGAGAGGACGGGGCTCCCCGGGAGGAGGGAGCCGGGGACATCGGCGAGGACTCCGGGAGCTGGCGCTGTGCGTGGGCTCCGGGGCCACGCAGTCGGGGCCTCCCCGGCCTTGGCTGGTGGCCGAAGCCGCCACCCCGCGCCCGCGGCCCCCCGGGTGCCTCGCAGCTCCGCGCATCCGATTGGCACGCGGAGGCCGAGCAGTTGGTGGCGGGAGCCAGGGGACCCGGAGAGCAGGTTTTCGCTGGAGGGGACGTGAGCTTTATTTCCCTCTTGGTCGCTGACAAGGAAGCAGCTGTCCTTCCCTGATTATTTTTACCTCGAGTCGCGCAGGCGGCTGCCGAGCCGCCCTGCAGCGCCGGCCGCCGCCGGGCCAGGTGAGCCGCGCGCCGCCAGCGCCACCTGCCGCCCAGCCGGGGCCGCCGAGGCTCCGGGCTCAGAGCAGCCTGGAAGGACAGACAGCAGAGGCACACGTGGGAAGGGGAGCTGCGACCGAGTCCCTCCTCTAGCACAATAGCTCGTTTCAGTTTCTTTCCTTTCCGAGACATCACTGTGGGGTCCAGGCTGGACTCGAACTCTCAATCCTCCTGCCTCCACCTCCCAAGTGCTGGGATTTCAACGTGTGCCACCGCCAATGGCCACAACGGCTTTCTTCTTACCTTTCACTTCCGACTTTTCACAGGCTGAGACCGATTATCACTTTACAAAGAACAAAGCACTTCTAAATGTGTCACCTTCCACCCTCCAAAAGCCCAAGAGGTGGATGTCATTGCTTTGGTTTAAAGATGAGGGGACAGCCACGGGCTGTGGCAGACACTGCAATCCCAGAGACGTAGGAGGTGGAGGCAGGGGGATTGTGAGTTTGAGGGCAGAGGCAGCCTGTGCAACTTAACAAGACCCTGTCTCAAGATCAAAGAAAAAGTAAAAAAAGGGCTAGGGATACAGCTCAGTGGTAGAGAGCCTGCAAAGCGTGCGTGAGGCCATGGGTTCAACCCGCAGTACTGCTCTCTGTATATTTATATGTGAACTTAGAAGTACGTAGGGGAAGAGGCTTACCTAAAATAACAAAATAATTGTTGTTGTTAGGTGCCATTGAGTCACGCTCATAGCAACCCTACTTACAACAGGTAAAACAATACTGTTAGCGCTTCTCTGCTATTCATAGGGTTTTCAAGGGATGATTGGTTTTGAGGGGAGTGGGTTGCCAGGTCCTTCTCCCAAGCCTACAGCACCTGGTATTCCCAGGCGGTCTCCCATCCAAGTACTAACCAGGCAGGCCCAATCGACCCTGCTTGTTGTTGTTGTTAGGTGCCACCAAGTCATGTCCGACTCATAGCAACACTCACAGGGTTTTCAATGGCTGATTGTTTTCAGGATTGCCTTGGGAGTGAATCACCATGTCCTTTTCCCATTTTTGCAGTGCTGGGAATTGAACCTGGGACCTCAGAGACTGCAGAGCAGCACTCTACCAACTGAGCTAAATCCCAGGCCCTGACCCTGCTTAGCTTTTGATATCTGATGGGATTGGATGCTGCAGTGGTACAGCTGCAGGCAACAAATAATAGAGTAGGAGAAATGAGATTTACACCACAGCTTGCTTAGCTCTAAATCTTGTGCTCTGCCCATTGTACCTGTTTGTCTCTGACCACAGGTCTGCTAGGAATGCTCTCAGCTGCAAGAAACAACAGTGCTTTAAATAAATGGAGACTTATCTTCTTTATAAACCAAAAAGATGACCAGTGGGTGGTCTTCAGGTTGGAAGAGCAACTCAGTGATGACATGCACCAAAGTCTATCAGTTTTGTTGCGCTATCATCCTTGATAGGCTGGCTTTTGACATGCTTGCTGCCTTGTAGTCACAAGAAGACTACTGCAGCTCCAGACATCTCACCTGCATTCAAGGCAGAAAGAAGACAGGAAGAAGGAATGGTGAGATCTATGACAGTTGCTTTTATCAGGAAAGCAAAATATTTCCCTAATTTCCCCCAGGAAATTATTTCAGTGGGAACATGATTATTCACACCTGCAAGGGAGATTATGCCATGTGGAATTTTTGCTTCCTACTTTGTTCCTTTACTCTTTTGCCAATGCAGTTTCTTTATTACTGTATTATTTTTATAATTTTCATTTGCAATAGGTTAGTATTTCTTTGAGTGGATAAGTCACAATGGATTTGTTGGATATTTACATAGTTTCCATTGTTTCGATATTACACATAATATTATGATTAATATCTTATGCACAAGGCATTTACCATAGAGTAGAATTACATGGGCCAAAGATTTTAGTATTTTTGGTGCTCTTAATATATTATTCCATTGCTTTCCAGGAGGGCTGTGCTGTTTTATACTGTGTAACACTACCTGAGTATATTGATTTTACCATAACTGTGCCAGCACAGTTTTATGATTGTTTTTAATTATTAGTATTTTTATTTTCTTAGAAAAATACCCAAAGATGAACTTTGGAACAGAAGTCTAAATTAAAAGTTGAGAACAATAAAGCTGTTATTGTTGTTAGGTGTCCTCCACTCATATCCAACTCCTAGCTACTCTCATATGGTTTTCAATGGGTGATTGTTTCAGGATTGTTTTGAGAGTGGACTGCCACATCCTTCACCAGAATAAAGCTGTAGGTAGCTTAAACTGTGAAGAGCATACCCCATTAAATATGTGTGTGTGTGTGTGTGTGTGTGTGTGTGTGTGTGTATGACACATCTTTTTACAAGGGAGTTTTATGATTTTAAAGAAGTTTTTGCTAAATTAGTATCATAGAATGATAACTTTTCATTGCTATTGTTTTATTATTCTCTTGATTAAAACTGAGAGGGAACATTTTTCCCCAGTTGCATGAACTTCTCGGGCCCAGTTCTCTCATTTGTGACATGCGATCCTATTCCCCACTTGTAGGATCAAATGAGAGAGTCGAGTGTGTTTATCTGGAGCTGATCCTAGTATCAGCATGATCATGTCTGTAAAAATGAGTCTCTGGCTTCAGAAGATGAGCAAATACTTCATTCAGAAGAGAACACTCAGGGCACAGTGGTGCTGAGGCAAGAGGATCACAGGTTTGAAGCCAGAGGCAGCCTGGGAAGCTTAGTGAGACCCTATCTCAAAATAATAATAATAATAATAATAATAATAATAATAATAATAACAACAACAACAACAACAACAACAATGGGGGCTGAGGGTGTAGCTTGGGAGTGGAGCACTTGCTTAGCATGCATTAGGCCCAGGATTCAATACCCAGTAGAAAAAGAGGAAGGAGAAGGGGGAAGAAGGAAGAGGAGGAGGAAGAGGAAATGGAAGAGGAGGAGTGGGAGACAAGTACATCACTAATACAATCGCCGTTAAAAAAAAAAAAGAAAAAAAAAAGAAAAGTTAAAAATGGAGGGAGTCAGGGTACAGCTCAGTAGCAGAGCTCATAGAATGCATGAGGACCCAGGTTCCATCCCAGCACCAAAAACCAAAAACCAACAAAAACCAGAAAAAGTAAAGGCCTTGGAATTAGCCTGCAAGTACTGCAAATAAGTAAATAAATAAAAAACAAACAAATAAGTAAATAACAGGCTGGGGGTGCAACCCAGTGGTAGAGCACTTGCAAAAGTATGTGCAAGGCCCTGGGTACAAACACCAAGTACCACACACACACACACACACAAAAATCGCCTATTATACTATATGCCCATTTAAATATACAACTCAGTAGCCTTCAGTGAATTCACAGTTGTGCAACCATCACCACGGTCCATTTGAGAACATATTCATCATCTCCCACAGGAACCCTATGCCCAGCACAGAGCCAACTTCCCCATCAGGCAGAGTGGAGGCATTTTTAATCTTGGCGGATAGAAATGGGGAGGCCTGAGGCAAGCCACAAACACTTAGGCTGTGCCATGGACTTGCTACATGGCTGTCACTTCCCTTCTCTGCCTCTTGCTTCCCTTCTAATAGGCATTTATTGAGTGCTTGCTGTATGCCAGGCCCAAGGCCTGGAGGGGGGCAGGTGTCATAGATAAACTGAAACCAAGAGCAAAGACATGATTTATTCAGGTCCCTATGCTGGTTGGTTGCAGAGAGGGGCCTGGGATGAGGGGGACTCTAACTCCCAGCTAAGACCACCACATCACTTCCTCCAGCTTCCAGCTTCTGGAGATGCCCCAGTGACAGGTGGGGGTGGGTGGACCGGCTTCTCTTTTCTCACAAGCTTGGCACTAAATAGTAGCTTCGCCCTCTGGTGGCCACAGTCCGTTGTGCAAGTGTCAGGGCTTGGGGACCCACCAGTTGGCCCCCTAACACAGGCATGCAGGCCGCAGAGTCAGAAGGCATCTGTCTGGGCGCACCTGGGTTAGCTGACCATTCCTTCAGTCCTTCAATACACAGGGCCCTCTCTGTGAGCTCGGCCCAGGGGCTGGGGTGGGGCTGGGGTGTTCATAGGGATCAAGGGTTCCAGAGCCAGCTCAGTGCAGGAGGACAGAATAAGCATCCTGGATGGGGTAAGCTGAGACCTGAGGATGCCTGGAAGTGAACCAGGTCCCGCCTCTTCCTGAGGAAAGGACCTGAGGGGGCCGGAGAGCCGTTCACCTTAGCTAACGGGTGAGGGAAAGGGGCCTGGTGAATGAAGAGAGTGGATAGGGTGGGGCTTGTCAACCATGACAGGCTGGCCAGACTCCCCTGGAGGCCCTAGGGAGCCATAGAAGGTTCTAAACAGGGGAGCAGGGGTGGGGGGCAAGGTGGGGGCAGCACTGGCTGTGTCCCTGCCCTAGATGCTCAGGGTCCACCAGGTATAGGGTGTGGGGTAGGGCAAGAGACTCTACTTTGTCTACACAGTGGAAGACAAGCTTCACGGGAGGAAAGGGACAATGGCCTTCGATGACCACAAATCTCTTCTCACAGCCACCTGTCTGTCCTCAAAGGAAGATGTGATTCTCCACGTTCTGGGGAAGAAAGGGTGGAGTAGAGGGATGTGCCCAATTCTCAGTTCTGTGGGGTTATAACCCTAAGCTGAAAGCATCTGGTTGCCCACTCCCCTCAAAAACTAACACCTCTGGACCAGGAGAGATTTGGCTGAGGGGCCAAGACAGGGGAAGGGCTCAGGGAGAAGGACCTGGGGGTCCTTGGGCCACCTTGGGGCTCTGCCCTCACCCCTCCCAGACCCATTACTCAGACAATGGTCCCAGACGCCTGATGGCTATCAGTCCCCCTCAGCCTCTAGGCCCTGGCTGTGGAAACAAGGGACCTGTCAGGGCTGCGCCCATGAGGCCGATGGATGGCCCTTGCTGGATGACCTCAGCTGGCAGCTGGCCTTTGCTGGCGCTCTGGGGAGGAGAGATTAGCCAGACCTGGGGGGAGCTGCAACTGGGGCCAAAAGGCCCCACCATGGTCTGAAGCTTCTCCTGCCTGGAGTGATGCTAGAAAATGACCCAGTGGAAGCAGGCAGGAGGTTATCCAGGCGACTGCCGTGGAATGGGGAGAAGGTGAGGCCGGAAGGCATCCATCTAAAGTAGACTGGCAGAGGGGGGCCAGAATAAACCCCACTCCAGCCACAGAGGCTAAAGGCACCCTTGGGAGGCAGACCTGCAGTCCAGCCCTATCTTGTCCTGTGGCCCTGGGCAGGCAGTCCAGCCTTCTGTCTGGTCCAGCCTGCACATATGCAAAATGGGCTCTTGAGAACCCCTGCCTTGGATGAGATGGTACCAGTGTGGTGTGTTCGTCTGATATGCAGTACTATGATGAAATATCAGAGCCAGGCTACTTTATAAAGAAAAGAGGTTTATTTGGGCTTGTGGTTCTGGATGTCCAAAGTCAAGGGGTTGCATCCGGTGATGGCTTTCTTGCTGGAAGCATCCCAAGGTGGTGCAGGACATCATATGGAGAGGCAGGGAGCATGAACAGGTGTGCGCACCTGCACAGGTGTGCGCACCTGCACAGGTGTGCACGTTCTCTCTCTACTTCTACGAGGCCACTAGGCTTCAATAGTGGGGACTCTCCTTTGATGAACTTATCTAATCCTAATCAATGCCCAATCCTAATAAACACCCCAGTCTGATTAAATTTCCGCTCTTTTTTTTATAGTTATTTCTTTTATCTAAAGAACTTTTTGTAAATGATAAGGTCATTTAGGCAAAATTTCCACTCTTGAAATACACCACAATGAAAATGAAATTTTAATACCTAAACCCCTGGGAGACACTCAAGCGACAGCATGTGGAAAGGACCCCTGGCAAGCGGGGCAGAGCCATGGCTCCATCCTGGCTTTCTCCTACCCGCCTTCTCACAGGCTTTGGAAACTGGGACTAGGGGAGGGGTGGGCAGGTCACACAGGAGAACCAAGTCCTGCCTCCACTCTGCTGGTGCATGAAGCTGGGACATGCTCAGAGCCCTGCCCTAAACAGGGCCCTCTTGCCCCCTAATTTTTCTTTTGAAAAAATCCCAAACCCAGAGAAAAGCTGAGAAAAACAGCACACTGAGTAGCAACACGTCATTCACCTTGACTCTCCTCCTTCTTTTAAAAATAAACTGTCGCCAGGAAAGATGGTGCACACCTACAATCCCAGCAAGGCAGGAGGCCGAGGCAGGAGGATCCCTAGGTCAAGGCCAGAGGCAGCCTGCATGACTTAGCAAGACCCAGTCTCAAAATAAAATGTAAAAAATGGCCTGGAGGTACAGCTGAGTGATAGAGCACTCACAAAGCAAGCACAAGGCCATTGGTTCACCCCACCAGTACAGAAAAGAAAGAAAATGAACAATCATAAGATGGTAAATTAAATGTTTCATGTATTTTGCCACAATAAAAAAACTAGAAAAAAGTAGATAGTGTTGTCGCCGGCCATATTATATAAAAAGTGTGAAGTTTTCACTGGAACGCTGAATGGACTGTTTGCCTGGCCCCATGTATGAGCTACGGCTTTGTGCCTACCAAATCAAAAGCATGTGGATCCCACACCAGCATAAGTTATATACTGTTTTACCATCCACACGTTACAGATGGGGAAACTGAGGCCCAGGGAAGTTGGGTATTGTGCCTCAGGTTGGAGTCCATATGAACTAGGAGCTGTGGGACCCCAAAGCCTTGGCCCTGGGGTCACTCAGTCTGACTTCCCTCCCAACTGCTCCTAAGGCCAGCGCCTTAGCACTGCCCCCTCCCCGAGGTCTTCCCAGGGTACAGCAGTGTCGGCACCCCCAAGCCCTCAGGTTCCCTCTGCACCAGCGGTGGCCTCTCTCCCCTCCTTGCCTTCCCGATGAAGTGGGAATGAAGTGGGTCTTCATAGTGGCCATGAAGACCTAGAGACCGTGTTCAAGGCCAGGCTCTGCCAATGGACAACTGTCTAACCTGGGGTGGGAGCCCTCACGCCTCCTGGGAAGTAGGGGTGACAGCCCTCCTCACAGTGGGTTGAAGGTGAAGGACCCCTGGCTTAGGGGAGCCAATTCAGGGGAGGAAGTAGACCCGGAACCGGCTCCCTGCTTCCCCACCAGCCTGGCCTCCAGAGGATTCTCTGTTGTTGTTAGGTGCCCACTCGTTCAACAGGTGAAATACTATTATCAGTGCTTCTCTGCTGTTCATAGGGTTTTCAATGGCTGACTGATTTTTGGGAGTGGGTTGCCAGGTCTTTCTCCAAAGCCTACAGCTCCTGGTCTTCCCAGGTGGTCTCCCATCCAAGTACTAACCAGGCCCGACCCTGATCAGCTTCAGAGATCTGACGGGATAGGACGCCACAGGGCTATGACTGCAGACGAAGGCTTCTATAACTTCCACAAATTCATTTTCGGCCCAAGTCTGACGTGATCCTTCCTAATCCGGTGACTTTATCTGTGTGTTGGGGGATAGGCAGCCACCACAGGCCCAGTCCAGCCCAGGGGGCGGATCTCCAGCTGGGGCCAAGGGATGGGACCTCCAAGCCCCGCCTCTGCCCCGCCCTGTCCTCACTGGGGCAGCTGCAAGGCGGAGAGCGGACACAACACCTCGCAGGCTGTGGACCAGCTAGAATCCAAGGCGCCAGGCAAAGCGGGTGAGGACCTGGGGCTGGGAACAGGGGAGGCACCAGAAGGGAGGGAAGGCCCCTGCCCCCGGGGCCCATCAGCCTAGAAGGGATTCCCCAAACTCCACCCTCTCTCCAGTGACGCACTGTATTTGAGAAGCTAAGAAGGTGGGCGCCAAGGTGCCTGAAGGGGCAAATACTGGCTAGCGTGAACGAGGGACTCAGCATCCACTGAGCCCCTAGGACGTGCCCAGAACATGGATTGTAGGAGGCAGCCCCCCACCACTTGGAGCTGGAGGTGGGGGTAGGTGGATGTAGGTGCTGTTTAAAAGGAGGAAAAGTGACAATAAAGTGGTGCTTTTCAGAGTCCAAAAAAGGTCAGCCTCAAAGTCCTCTGGTGCAGGGGCCTATTTGAATTTTGAGCTTACAGACTTTGTCTAGAAGAGCAGAGAGGGCAGGAATTATTGGCGATGGCTCCAGACTCGCAGGCGGTGTGAGGCCGGCTGGCAGGACAGTGTTTTCTGAGACCCATATGTGCATGCCCAGGGCTGGAGCAGAAACCTAGGAGGTTCTTCCCCGCCTGCAGAGCCTCCCTGGCCCTCAGTGTGGACAAAGGTCTTGGGGCGGGGGGGAGAGAGAATGCTGCCTGGGGAATGCGGGGACAGATGAGGAAGAGCTTTGAATGCCAAGCTGGGAACCCCGAAGAACAGGAGGCCCATATGTCCCTGAGCGCCCTCTCCTTCTGGAGGGACCCTGAGCTGCTTCCACCTCTTTCTAGCCAGTGGATCGCTGCGGCCCTCCCCACTCACCAGGGCTAATTTCCCAGCTTCGGTCATGAAGGGGCTCCTGGAGACCATCCTTTTGTGCAAGCAAATGTCATCCCTAGTGGGTGGGCCACCCCTTTCTGGGCTCCAATCCCACTGGCTGGCTTCCAGCCCAGTGAGGTCTGGGAACCAGACAAAGAGCCTGGGACCCTGCGGGAGTTCCGTGGGGGCAGCAAGGCAGGACACTGAGCAGCTTTCCTTTGCTTTTATTTGACTTGATTTGTGTTCGTTTCTCAGCCCTAGCTGGCCAGGCCTGTGACCCCTGCTGCCTGTTACCAGCCCCTGCTGGATCCAGATGGCCCCCTGGTGTTACTGCCTTCTCTACCTGCTGGTACCGGAGTCTCCCAAAGGGATGGTTCAGGGGAGGAGGTCATGGGGACCCAGAACTGCTGGGGCTCCAAGTGGCCACCCCACATCATGCAAAAGTGACAAAATATCAGCGCCTGGGATAGAAATAGAATAGCAGCACCCCCTAGGTGGTAACGCTGCTCACGTTCACTCATCACTCATAGCCTCGTTCACTCCTCAGAAGCGACCTGCACAAACGGGCTGTAGAGCGTGCCGCTTCCACTGCACACATACCCCCAGGCACACAGTCAGCGTTCAGTAACCAAACAATGGCAGAGGGGCATGTCCCAGGCCCAACGCATCTTCTCTTCTCAGATCAGGAGTCTGTCTGGGACTTCTTCCAACTCCCCTGGTGAATCAAGCAACACTCAGGCCACAGGTTGGTATGAGGGGGCCCCCAGCTAGGCTCCCCTCCTCCCATTTAGCCCATTTGTGGCCCAAGTGGCGCCCTGGTCTAGCATATGCAGGACCACCGTGGTCCTCCTGTACCAAAAGCCTCACTCGTGTCCATCTCATTCCTGTCCCACGGATCTCGAAATGCTCTGCAAGAAGCAGGGCTCACCAGGCCACAGAACGTGGCCCGCCCCTTCCAGGCCCAAAGGATGCTGAGCACAGGGTCCTTGGCCCTGCCCAGAGCCAAGAGGGACGAGATGCTCACAAGATACCTCCCAACCCCTCTCTCCTATCACCACCCAGCCCCAGTGGCCCCAGGCGAGGTGGCGGAGACTGCAGACGGGGTGTGCAAGTTGCCAGGGCAGCAGCTGAGCTGGTGGCAAGCCCAAGAATTCTGCGAGCAGCAGTTCGGCCACTTGGCGCTGGGGCCCCCGGATGGGATTCTCGCCCCACGGCTGCGCGATCCGGTTTGGTTGGGCCAAAAAGAGGCTTCTCTACGGAGACCCCCTCAGAGGCGTGAGTGTGGGTCCAGAGCCTTGGGGTGAGGAGGTGGACTCTCTGGTGACCTTCAGAAATGGGAGCTCACAGTGACAATACCTGCAAAGTGAGTTCAGAACTCTCCGCTGCAGCTCCACGTTCCCTTGCCGTGGACCGAAAATCGGGGGTGCTCGCTGGGCAGCGGACCTGGGTCCCCAGTGTCTTTCTTTTCTGTACGAGGAGGCATCCCAAATCCCACGAAGGGCCCCGCAGCCAGGGTAGTGTGCGCAGCTGGGGACGCTGAGGCCCCCGTGTCCCCGCAGGAGCGCACACCACCGCGGCGCTGGTGTTCGGCGAGAGGACGGAGGACAGAGCCGCGCGCCTGCGGGAGCGGCTGCCCGCGCTGGCCGCGCTCACGGCGTGCGCTCACGTGCAGTGGGCGGCGGCCCCCGACGCGGCCGCGCTCTTCTCGCTCGCCGCGCCCGCGCTGGCCAACGCGCTGCAGCTGCGCGCCTTCGCCGAGCCGGGCGGCGCCGTGCGGGCCGCGCTGGTGGTGCGCGGGCACCACGGGCCCTTCCTCGCCGCCTCCCGCGCCGACGGCCGCTGGCACCACGTGTGCGCCACGTGGGAGCAGCGCGGCGGGCGCTGGGCGCTGTTCGCCGACGGGCGGCGGCGCGCCGGGGCGCGGGGGCTGGGCGCGGGCCACCCAGTGCCCCCTGGCGGCGTCCTGGTGTTGGGCCAGGACCAGGACTCCCCGGGCGGCGGCTTCTCGGCGCGCGACGCCTTCAGCGGCAACCTCACTGACTTCCACCTATGGGCGCGGGCGCTGAGCCCCGGGCAGCTGCGGCGAGCCCGGGCCTGCACGCCACCCGCTAACGGCCTGCTCTTCCGGTGGGACCCCGGCGCCCTGGACATCACCCCTTCGCTGCTGCCGGTGGTGCAGATGCGTCTTCACTGTCCAAGTACGGCCTGGTGGGCCCTGGCGGTCGGGCCCCGCCCACCTCTTGTCCCAATGTCCCGCCCCCCGGATCGACGCCCCGCCCTCGGCTCTCGATCTATAATTCACCTACCGTGGGACCTAGCCCCGCCTTTGCCAGGCTGGCTCCGCCCAACTCTGGCCACGCCCACTCCAGGCCAACAGGGCCTGCACTGTCTGGGAAGCGGTCAGGTTGGAGTAGCCTGGTAGAGTGGGGTGTGCTCACCCACTGGCGGCCTTGCCCCACTCGGTACTGGCTGCAGGGTCCCTCTTTTAGGTCCCACCTTGCCCCATAATCCTAAGCGATGCATCCTGGCATTCCATCAGGGTTGCAAGTGCCTTCGAGTCCTGCAAGGGTGGGTGGGTCACGTGACCTCCAGTGAGCCAGGCTGTGGTCTTGACACCTCTGCTACCCTGGCCAGTGCCCTCAGAGGAGTGCCCCACGTGGAACCCAGGACCCGGCACAGAGGGCTCTGAGCTCTGCTTGCAGCTGCTGCCCTTCCTCTGCTGCTACCCGGCAGGTGCGCCCTACCTGTGCCCCTGGGCTCTGCTGAAGGGGGAAGGTGGTGGAGACCCAGGGGGAAGGAGCAGTTGGCAAAGTCTGGGAATTCTGAATCTTCTCGGAGTTCAGTGCAGTGGGTCTCAATATCCTCCACAGAGTCTAAACCACAGGCCAGTGGGGCCAGACAGAACTTGTGGTGAATCCCAGCTGTGTGACCTCGGGCAAGTGATCTTGCCATTCTGCCCTCAGTTTCCCCATGTGGCATACCGTGCTTAAGGCTCCAGACACACAGCAGTAGATGTGCTCTTCCTCCCCAGGCAGGGGTAGCACATGGCGGGTGGGAGTCACTGAGCAGACTGGCACCTCTGGGCACGGGTTTTTGTCTGGGGCCCAGCCTGGCATCACCTTTCCAGACACCCATCGGCAGCTACAGGACGTCCTGTCGTGGCCTGGCCAGGATGTCATCAGCCGAGTCAATGCCTTGGCCAACGCCACTGTGGTGAGCCACTCCCAGGAGGCTGGGGTAGGGGCACTTACAGGTCAGCTTGCAGCCCCTCCCTGTGCTCACCTGCAAAGGAGACACCATCCGGGGTGTGCAGGAATTAAGGTTGTGCATGTTCGCTGTTTTGGAGCCCCTCACAGCTAGGAGATTGTGATGGGTCTCCCTAGCACCCACCATGAAGACCCTGGCAGAGCCCAAGTGTGGCCCCTGGTGGGTCCCCATGTGCCAGCCAGATAGGCAGGCAGTGGTTCCTCTCCACAGCTGCTCCCAAATCCCCTCTCCGAAGCCCCGGGGACCCTGTCCCTGGTCCAGGCCACCAGCTTCCTGGGCATCCTGGAGAGAGTCCTGGCGAAGGAGACACGCCCACTGGGGCCAGCTGCACTGCTCGCTGTCCTGCAGTTCCTGAAGAGGGTGACAGCCCTTGGGCTTGGGGAGCCAGAGCCCTTGACAGGACCCTGGGAGCAGCTGGGCCAGGGTGTTGTGTCCGTGGCCAGCCTGGTCCTGGAGGAGCAGTTGGCTGGCACATGGCTGTCCATCAGCGAGGTGAGACTGGCAGGGCTGGCCAGGGGCTTGGGCTCTGGTCTGGCCTTGCCACCAGCTGGTTGTGTAACTGTGAGCCAGTCGGCACCCATTTCTGGACTCCCTCTCTCCATCCCTTTGGAGAAGCCCCTCTTTTATCTGGTTTCTAAGTTGAACATGCACTTGACCAACATCCACAGTTAAGAATGACTAAGAGCCACTAGTCAATAAGGGCCTTCCCGTATCTAAGAATCAGCTGGTGGTCTCAAGTGGGAGGTACTATGCAGCACCAGTGGTTGGCCCATCCTCTCTGCCTAACCAGCCAGACACTCTGGAGAACAGGAAAGATCCTACCCAGGGGAAGGGGCTATCAGAAACCTCATCCTGACAGAAATGGCCACAGGCTTGGGAGGGTTCGATCCAGAAAAGGGAGGGAACAATATGTCATAGACATCTCTTGCAATCTCTGGGGATGAAGGAGAAGACACAGTCCCTCTGTGGCTTCAGAAGACAGAATTAGGCCAGGATATTGGGGGAGAGTGAAAAAGGTACAACTCAGGAGGCTGGGTCGATGGAATGGTTCACCCAGGTAGAGAGTGAGCTCCCCATCCTGGGAAGTATGCAAGTGCACATTCTCCCCTCCCTCCCCTACTCTTCTCACCTCCATACCTCAACATGGCTTTTTTTTTTTTTTTTTATCAAAAACTTGAGCACCTGTTATAGGGTTAGTGCTGACGCTGAGTCAGATTGAAGAAGAGGAAGGATGGACCAGCTGTAGAGAGTGCCCTGGTTGGCAAATGCCAGGCTGGCAGGCAGAGAGCTCAGGGATGGTTGAAGGATGGGATGGCTTGGGAGACGGGTGGGGAGGTCAAAGGAAGTTGGGACAGGTAGGCCTTCAAATGCCAGCCTGGAGACCCAGAACTTGGTCCCCAGGCCCCAAGGAGCCACTGAGGGTCTGGAGAGGCAGGACCACCTCACAGGGCATTGGGAGTCTATTAATCCCAGGCCAGGGCCGGAGGCAGTGGGGCACAGAGTGAAAGAGGGAGCTGAGATGAAGCCTCCTCCCAGGTGGGCGGCGGACCTATGGCCCTGGTAGCAAGCGTGCAGCGCCTGGCGCCCCTGCTGAGTACCATGCTGACCTCTGCGCAGCCCCAAGTGCACATCCAGCACCGCCATGCCGGTGAGCTGCCCCCTAGCCACACCGCTGGGCTCAGACATGTCAGCCTGGTCTCTGGGAACTCTCTCCACCTCCACAGCCCCTCTGTGCTGCTTCCTGCCTTTGTTCATGCTGTGCCCTCCACCCAGAATGCCCTTTCTCCCTTGATCTCCTAGTAAACTCCTATATATCCTTCAGAACCCTGCTCGAGGATCACCTCCTCAGGGAAGCCTTCTCCTCTGAGCTTTCTCCTGATCGTTCCTCCCTCCTCAGTTACCCCAGCATCTGAAACGTGACTCTGGTTACATTTGTGACAATTACATCATAGGATGCTCCTTGGGTGCCAGGGCTGCTTTTGAGTCATCTCTGCCCAGGGCAGGCCCAAGCTAACACTCAGTGAGTGAGTGTAGATCCAGCAGGGATGTGTCCTTTGGGTGCCCTCTGGCTTCTGGTGGCTTGCTGGTGTTCAGGTCCTGCCTCCAGAGACAGCCCTCGCATCTCAATGGCATCCTCCTGGACTTGGAGAAGCCAGACTTGCCTTGGGCTGGTGGCTGAGCCTCTCCAAGCAGGAACAGTGTCCCCTGGACCTATAGCAGGGAGTGCGTAGGCCAACCCTTTGGCTGGGCAGCTCAGCAGCGAGCCCTCACTCCTGCGTCCAGCCACCAGCCCCACTTGTCCCCAGGTCTGGAGGTGCACAGCCTGCACCTGAGGGAGGTCGGCACGGAGGGCCACACATTCACGATGCCCGGCGGCCGTCCAGACGGGCCTGGCCACCTCCGCATCCCCGCAGGTGAAGTGAGGCGGCTCCTTGGGAAAGGTGGGTAAGGACGAGGCCCAGCTGGGCCCCATTTTGGTCTGGGTCAAAGCTGGGCTCTGACATTGCGGGCTGTGCTACTTTCAGTGGGTGGCCTCCGCGGGCAGCGCCTCGGTTTCCTCATCGGCAAGATGACCTGTTAGTTCTTGCCTCATGGGTGGTTAGGAGGACAAAGTACCCAGCACATCACTCAGTCTCTTCCCTCCGCCCACCCAGTGTTCCTGGGAAGTAGCAGGTGGAAGTAGTGGCCCTGAGGCTACTCGGAGGTGGAGGATCAGGGTTAGGGACAAAGGGGTGAGGAGCTGCCAAGCAAGGTTGCATGGACTGTGGCTGGCTGGACTGCTGGCTCCGTCACTTAGAAGCTGTGTGATCTTAGGGAAGTAATTGGCATCTCTGAGCCTCAGTTTCCCTATCTGTAAAATAGGGAGAGCCAGCCAGGGGTGCTTGCTCAGTCACCGGGTGGGGTGTTGGGCCCCCCTCCTACTCAGCCAGGCCTCTCTGGAGTCACCGTGACCCACAGCTGGTTCACCTCAAGGGTCTTCCAGCACACCCTGGGGGCGGCCGGCCTAGAACCGCAGGCCCCTGACGTCTTCGAGGAGGCGAGCAGGCTGCAGAGGTGAGTGGACCCCACTCAGTAGGCTGCTGAGGGCCTCTGTCTGCTCCTCAAATCCCCTCCGTGGTGGACAGATCTGTGCACAGTAGCCCAAGGTTCCCTCCCTGCCCCCCACATCTGGCCTGGCAGAAAGGAGGCTAGTGGAAGCCGCTCACCCTTCTCCAGGGCCCTGGTGTCAGCGTGGCGACTCAGGGAGGGAACAGGGTTTAGCAACAGGTCCCCGGGGCCCCGAGTCCCAGCGTAGGGCTGTCCCTGGTGTTTCCTTGGACACAGAGGTGCTGTCTCCACCATAGGGGCCTAAGGTGGCCTAGCCATGCATGAGCTCTCCCGTGGCCTTTCTCCACAGTGCTCTTAAAACCCCCTTTGTCCCCACAGGTTCCTAGGCACCCAAGTGGGGTCGGCCATCCTCTCCTCTGAGGTGTGGGACACTGCGGGGGAGGTCAGCACGGCCGTGACCTTTCACCTGCAGCACCAGGCCCAGGTAGGGCATGGTGCTTCTGGGAAACAGCCACCCTGGTGCGCTGATCCAGTGCACCCCCGCCGCCCCTAATTGTTCACTGGACAGCCAAGGTCTAAACAGGCTTGAGAAGAAATATTGGGCGCCAGCCATGGGTATCATCCTCAAGGGAGCGGGCAGGGAAGTAGCGCGCAGCATCTGGGAGAGATGGCTTGATGGGCCTGAGCTTTAAGTGGCAGGAGAGAGGATTTCAAACTCAAACACGAAGATCACTGTGGTCACTCCCTGAAGTGTGTCACAGGGAGAGGTTCAGGGGCTTCCTTGCCACATGCCTCAGGAGAATGAAAACCAGCCCAGGACCAGGAGTGTAGCTCAGTGGTCAAGCACTGGCCTAGTGGCCGAGGTCCTCTTGGGTTCCACCCCCAGGACAGTGGGGGGGGGAAATATCAAGGTCCATCAGCAGCGCATCATTGAGCAAGCCCTGGAGAGCTACATAAGCTATCTATAAAGAGTGAGGTGTTTCTCCGTAAACTTCCATGGAAAGCTCTCCAAGGCATGTCTGATTTTATTACATGTGACACCTAAACTCCTCCTTTTTGAAACATTAGAACATTACAGAGAAAGCTTAAGTCCCAAGGCAGGCGCGGTGGCGCATGCCTATAATCCCAGCAGCTCGGGAGGCAGAGGCAGGAGGATCGCAAGTTTGAGACCAGAGGCAGTCTGCGTAACTTAGTGAGACCCTGTCTCAAAAAGTAAAAAAATGGGCTGAGGGTGCAGCTCAGTTGTCCAGCACTTGCAGAGCATGCAGGTACGAGGCCCTGGGTTCAACCCCCAGTACCGAAAAAAAAAAAAAAAAAAAAAGATAGAAAGCTTAAGTCCCCTTTGCTTACAACCAGACATTCTAGAAACACATACATCCATGCCCCCCACAGCTTAGCCGTCTTTTTGTATATCCTCCCAAGATTTCAAGCCACTAATGTGATCAAAGTGTACAGTCATCCCTCAGAACTATGAGAACTGGCTCCAGGAACCCCCAAAGATTCCAAAATCTGCAGCTGTTCAAATCCCTCTTACAAAGTGGCATGGTATTTGTAAAAACCTACACACATCCTCCTCTATGCTGAAAATCACCTCTGGATTACTTATAGTACCTAATACAATGTCAATGCTATGTAAATAGCTATTGTAATAGTGTATGGTTTAGGAAATAATGACAAGAAAAAAATCTGGACAGGGTTAGTGAAGATGCTATATTTTTTTGTTTGTTTAATATTTTCAATCCATGGTTGGTTGAATCTGTGGCCACAGAACCCAAGGATACAAAGGTCAACTGTACAAATCTATAACGAAGTGTACAATCTGATAAGTTTTGACGGGTGTATATATCCACGTACCATTACCCCAGTCAAGGATACAGAATATTTCTGCTTTCCCAAAACGCATCTTTGTGACTTTCCTTGGTCAATTTTCCATACAGGAAATCACCACTCTGCTTTCTGTGACTATAGGTTATGTCTGTATTTTCTAGAGTTTCATGTAAATGGAACCGTAGTGTACATTGAGGTCTGGCTTCTGTTGCTTAAGTGGTCTTTTTGAGAATCAACCACATTTTGCACATTTAAGCGATTTGTTCCTTTTTGCTGCTGAGTACATTACATGGATGTACCATTGATTTGTTTTTCCATGTACCTGTTGATGGAGATATTAGTTTTTTTAGTGTGGGCTATTATTAATGAAGCTGCTATGAATAAACACATAGAAGTATTTTATGGATATATAATTTCCTTCCACTGGGTAAATTCGCAAAAGCAGACTTGCCAAGTTGCACTTTAATTTCTTAAGAGACTCTCAACCTGTTTTCCAAACTGGTTGTACCATTCATAATCCCACCAGCAGTATATGAGCATTCCAGTTGCTTCACACCTTTGCCAACATCTTATCAGTCTTTTTAATGTCATTTGTTATAATGGCTATATATTGATATCTCATTGCAGTTTTAAGTTACAATTCCTTAAACACAAATGATTTTGAGCATCTTTTATACACTTATTTGGGCCTTCATATATCTTCTTTTATTAAACATATATTCAAATCTTTTCCCCAATTTTATCTGTTCCATTATCAAGTTATAAGAACTCTTTATATATTTTGGATACAAGTCCTTTATCTAAAATATGTTTTGTGAATAATCTCTCCTACTCTATGGCTTGCCTTTTTATTTTCTAAGCAATGCCTTTGGAAGATAAGTTTTCCACTATGATGAAGTCCAATTTATTGATCTTATTTTTTCCATGGTTCATGCTCTTTGTATCCTATTTAAGAAAGATTTGCCAATCCCAAATCACAAATATACTCTCAAAGACATTTACCATTGTGGCTCTTACCTTTAGGTCTATGATATATTTCAAGTTAATTTCTATTTATTACATAAGGTAAAAATCAAGGTTCCTTTTTTTCCATTTGACATTCAGTTCAACACCATTTGCCGAAAAAGCTTGCTCTTTCCCATGCTGAATTATCTTGTCTTCTATGTTGAAAATCAACTGACCATATATGCGTATGTCTATTTCTGAGCTTGTTATTTGGTTCACTCTGTCTATATATCTGTCTTTACTTTAATTCCACACTGTCTTGATTAGTGAGTCTTTATGTTGTTGTTGTAGTTAGGTGCCATCAAGATATGTCTGACTCATAGCGACCCTCACAGGGTTTTCAATGGCTGATTGTTTCGGGGCAGCCTTGGGAGTGGATTGCCATGTCCTTCTCCCAAGTGAGTCTGTACAGTAAGTTAAAATCAGGTAGTATGACCTCTCCAACTTTTTTTTTTCAAATTTGCTTTGGCTGACCTAGGGTTTTTGCATTTCCATATAAATTTTAGAATCAACTTGTCAATATGGACAAAAACTTGCTGGGATTTTCATTGAGACGTCATTGAATGTGTACATCAATTTGGGAGAACTGGGATCTTAATAATGAGTCTTCCAACCCGTGATCAAGGTCTACCCTTCTATTTATTTGTTGTTTTTAGGTGCTCTTGGGTGAGGTCTGACTCATAGCAACCCTATGTACAAAAAAATGAAACACTACCCAACACTGTGCCATGCCCAGAACTGTCAGTGCTTCTCTGCTATTCATAGTGTTTTCGATGGCTGATTGTTTTGAGAGTGGGCTGCCAGGTCCTTCTCCCAAGCTTACAGTACCCGGTCTTCCCAGGCAGTCTCCCATCTAAGTGCTAATCAGGCCCAAACATCCTCAGCTTCTTAGATCTGACGTGATGCGATGCCAAGGTGGTACAGCTTATGTTCTATTTATTTAGGTAATTTAAATTTCTCCCAGGAGTGATACATAGCTTTTAGTGTACATGTCCTAGGAGATATTTTATTAAATATATCCCTAAGTATTCCGTAATTTGGGGTGTAATTGTAAATATTATTGTTTCCTTAATTCAATTTTAAATTATTCATTGATACTATATAGGTATACAATTGATTTTAGCACAATGACATTGCATCTTGCAACCTTGCTGGATGCCCTTGGCCCTTTTAGTATCTATCTTCTGGAATCCTTAGGTTTCCACATATATGATCACGTTTACAAACAAAAAGAGTCTCTTTTCCTTTTTCTTGGCTTGTCACATAGATTAGGATCTCTAGTTCAGTTTTGAATAGAAATGGTGAAGGCTGGCATCTTGTCTCCTTCCCCCATCTTAGGGGAAAGCACCAAGTCATTCATCCTTAAGTGTGGTGTTACCTAAGAGTTTTTCATACTGTTGTTAGGCGTCGTCGAGTCTGTGTCCAACTCACAGTGACCCTATGGACAACAGACAAAACACTTGCCAATGCCTCTCTGCTATTCATAGGGTTTTCAATGGCTCATTGTTTTTTGAGAGGGGTTTGCTGGGTCCTTCTCCCATGTCTACAGCACCTGGTGTTCCCAGGCGGTCTCCCATCCAAGAACTAACCAGGTCTGACTCTGCTTAGCTTCCAAGATCTGACAGGATCAGATGCCATAGCGGTAATGGCTACAGGCAGGGTTTTTCATAGATGTCCTTTATCAGATTAAATTCCCTTCCTGATTTCCTGAGGTTTTGTTGGTTTTGGTTTGGTTTGGTTTGGTTTTTCAGTAATGGGGGTTGAATCCAGGGCCTTGCACATGCTAGGCAAGCGCACCACAACTGAGCTGCACCCCAGCTCCTTTTTTATTTTTTATTTTCCCCACCTCTTTTACTTTTTATTTTCTATTTTGAGATAGGTTCTCAATAAATTGCACCGGCTGCTTCTAGCTTTGAACCTGTGATCCTTCTGTCTCAGCCTCCTGAGTTGCTGAGATTACAGGTATGCATCATAGCGCCCAGCTGCTGAGATTTTTTTTTTTTTTTTTTTTTTTTGTACTGGGGGTTGAACCCAGGGTCTCGCACTTGCATGCTCTGCAAGTGCTGGACCGCTGAGCTGCACAGTCAGCTCATTTTTTTACTTTTTGAAACAGAGTCTTGCTAAGTTACACAGACTACCTCTGGTCTCGAATTTGCGATCCTCCTGCCTCTGCCTCCCCAGCTGCTGGGATTACAGGCGTGCGCCACCGCACCCAGCTCCCTGCTGAGAATTTTTATCAGCCCAAATAGCTGTTGGTTTTACTAAACGCTTCTTCCTCACTAACATGATCCTATGGTTTTCTCTTTTATTCTCTTGCTATAGTAAATTTTGGTGCTGGGATTTAGCTCTCTACTCTCTGGTGGACCCAGGTTCGATTCCCAGCACTGCAAAAGTGGGAGAAGGACATGGCAATCCACTCCCAAAGCAATCCTGAAAACAATCAGCAATTGAAAACCCTCTGAGGGTCGCTATGAGTCAGACTTGCGTCAATGGCACCTAACAACAACAACATAGTACATTGCATTGATTGATTTTCAAATGTTAAACCTGTTGAATTCCTAAGATCAAGTACATTTGGCTGCAGTGTATCATCCTTTGTATATATTGTTAGATTCAACTTCTAATATTTTGTCAATGATTTTCGCCCATGTGTTCACAAATAATAATGTTCTGTAGTTTTCTTGTAGTGTCTTCTGGTTGATGTCAGATTAATGCTGGCTTCATATAAGTTGGGAGTGTTCCCTCCTCTGTAAGTGTTCTGTAGGTTTTACCAGTGAGGTCATCTGGGCCTAGCATTTTCTTTGCAGAAAGACAGTCAGTTGTGAGTTCTATTTCTTTCATTGACATCAGTTGAGTGCTCATTTCTTGAAATGGTTTAGAAATTTGTGCCTTTCAAAGAACTTGTCCATTTCATCAAGGTCATGCAATTTCTAACAGAAAGTTGTTCACATTATTCCCTTATCCTGTTAACGTCCACTATAGCATCTACAGTAATTTTTTTTTTCATTCTTAACTGGTCTGGCTGGAAGTTTACCAATTTTCTTATATTTTCAAAGGACCAGCTTTTAATATATCTTTTATTTTTAGTGGACAAATGATCCTTGTGCCTATTGCTAGGTTACATGCCATTTCAACCTATGTGTACTACGAATACTGATCCGATCGGGGTGGTTGGCATATCTATCACCTCCGGCGTTTACCATTTCTCTGTGTTGGGGTCACCCCAAATCCTCTCTTCTAGCTATTTTGAAATAAAAGTGTTGCCAACCATCATTACCCTGCTGTGCTACAAAACATTAGAAGTTATTCCTTCTATTCAACTGTATCTGCTAATTGGCCTCAAAGGACTAACTTGAGATTATATTTATATATTTGTAGTATGATTTAAAACACTTCAAGTAAAAGTAATGCATTGCTCATTGTGGCAAATTTTAAAAACATAAAAAGGGATTTAAAAAGTCAAAATCCCCTTACCCAGAGATAATTGCTGTGAATCTTTTATTCTATTTCCCTTCAGCCTTTTTCTGGGCACATAACACTATATTTCTTTTTTTTTTTTTTTTTAATGGTGAAAAATGTATATTTCGAATTAGCCAGCCGAACTCTGTTTAGATGATCCCTATTTTACTGGCAGCATCCAAAGCCTCCTAACCGGGAGCCAGGTGAACATAGGGTATCCACTCCCTATCAGGCCTGCTCAGAGCATTGACCTTGGCCATCCTTGTCACAGAGCTTCCTCGAAGCCTGTTTGATCTGACACTTGTTGGCCTTGACATCCACCATGAACCCGAGGGGCTCTCTGTCATCCGTCTTTTTCATGGCTGACTTTGTGGTCACGTGGACCTTGAGGATGGCGCAATGGCCGGGCGGCTTCTCCCGGGGGCACTCTTCCGAGGACGTGGGGGCCTCCTCTGGGGCTGCAGTGTCTTGTGCTGCTGGAGGTGGGTGTGGAAGCAGGTCTTTTTGTGGCCATCTTAGCACCGCTGTCTTGGCTTTGGGCGGGGCGGTCGCTTCCTTCACTTTTAGCACCGTCTTGGTGGAAAGAGCCGCCATAGAAGCTTCTTACTTTTTCCCAAAGCAAAGCCCTTGCTCCTTCCGCTGAGCCAGGCAAATATCAAGGGGTTTGGCTTTCATGCAGGTGTTTTCTGTATCAGCTCAGTCACAAGTAAAGCTTTTCTATCCTGTCGCTGCTCGGTCCTAGCATGTGTAGGCTGGGCTGAGCCACGTCCAAACCCACCACCTTCAGGAGAGCGGATGGAGATGAACACGACCCGCTCCTAGTCCCGCAGCCAGAGAATCAGCAAGGTGTTTTCTATTACAATTAGCCCTGCCTGACCCTGGGAAGGTCCTTGCTCATGAATTGTTTTGATTTCAGTGACTGCTGCCTGGTTGGGGGCCTCTGAAAATGGATCGTTTTGTAAATTTATGTCATTTGAAAATGCCACGAGTGGTACAATAATTGCCCATTTTTAGAGTGCACAACCAGTCTTATTTGTGCTCCTGGGACCCAGCGTAGTACCCAAGACCCAGGGAAAATCCTATAAGCAGAGGAATATACAGGATGACGTTTTAGTCAACCCCAGAAACAGTATGTTCTCTGGAGGTCTCCTCACGGAGTGGAGGAAGGAGCATGGGGTTGACCAAACCAGCACCTGGTCTCAGCTCTATGCTGTGTGATCAGGAGGAAACTAACTGCCCTCTCTGAGCTTCAGTTTCCTCATCTGACAGTACACAAACCGATTCCTGTCTTCTAGGTTACTATGACAACCAGCAACTGTAAAAGGCATAGAAGCACTTACCAAAACACCAAGTGAGCTGACATTGCTGTTACCCTCAGGGCAAACAGCCCAAGTCCCAAGCTCAGGGCCTTCGCTGCGTGGAGGGGTGGCTACCACTGGCTGCCCAATGTCCCCTCACTGCTTAATGACATCTATGAAATCTATATTGTTATCCTTATTTACTTACAAAAGGACTAATCTGTTCATCATCACACATTCAGTAGGCTGTGTGGCTGCTCCCAGACCTCGCGTGTCTGTTTTCACAACCGCAGGGAGCTTAACTTTCTTTTCTCTCTTTTGTAGTCCTTAGGGTTGAACCCATGGCCTCACACATGTTCTACAAGTGCTCTACCCCTGGTCTCCCATTTTTTATTCTTTAATCTTGAGACAGGGTCTCCCTAAATTGCACAGGCTGCCTGTGGCCTTGAACTGGAGATCCTCCTGCCTCTGCCTTCCGAGTCGCCGGGATTATAGGCATGCACCACTGCATCTGACCAGTGGTGGCGCTCAACTCTTTACACAGACAGGCTCAGACCACGTGCCGCACGGTGCGGGCAGCTTTCTCTGCTGAGCAATGGATGGCGGAGCGCCTTCTGCACAGTAGCCAGAGACCCACTTGGTGATCTTATCAGATGCAGAGCATCCAGGGAGGGAAAAGTCGCAATTATGTAACCCATCCCTGACAGATGGCCATGTAGCTTGTGCCGTCTTTTCAGTCTACCCATAATGCTAGAGTGAAAGTGGACCCACCTTGCCCCCACTTTTCCCCAGCCCCTTCACGGGGGGTCTATGATGGGCAGCCCCTGATCCCTAAAACACACAGAATCTGTAGCCACCCTGCCCACTTCAGGCTTTTGGCCTCTCTCCTCCCCCCACACCTGCCCTGTGCCCTGCCGCGGGCTCACTCACCTGCCTCGTCCCTGTTTCCGCTCCCAGGTCTTTCCTCAGACACTGCCGGAGCCCGTCTGTGCCTTCTGGAACTTCAGTGCCAAGTGAGTTTCCGCGCTCGTGTTCTGTAAGTAAGGCGGCTTTAAAAATGACATCCTCTCCGCTTGCAAATGAGGCAGGACTCAGGTGCGTTTTTAGCCTCCAACCCCTGCCTCACAGGGGCGATCCCAGACCCCTCCAGCTCCAGGACAAGCCGGTGCAGGGGAATGTGCCACCCAGGAGGTAGTGAGCTCCCTGTGCTAGGCGGTATACAAGGCAGGCGGCACTGAGTCCGTGAGGGGCTAGGGAGGAGACTCATCTGTCAAATGGCTGTTAGGCAAGACCAAGGCCAAGGCCAGGGCTGTGGGCCACTGAAGCAGAGAGCAGGCTCCGGGGAGCAGCCCCAGCTTCCCGCCCTGACCCTTAGCTGAGGGAACGCACTTGACTCACTGCTTAGTAAGCAATGCAGGCGAGAGATGGCAGCCCTGGCCACCTCTGTCACCATCCCTAAGGGTGAAACACATGGGACAGGGGACGCTGAGGCCCAGGTGGGTCAGCCATGAGCCCCCGGCTTTGGGAAGAGGCCCCCCTGTCTGCCTGTCCCCATCCCTCACCCCATGTCCGCCCCCTCTCAAGACTCCTTCTGTCCCCACCCCACAGCCCAGACACAGGGGGCTCCTGGGCCACCTCCGGCTGCTCTGTGCTCACGCTGCACCGGGACTCTACTTCCTGCTTCTGCAACCACAGCACCAGCTTCGCCGTCCTGCTGCAGGTGTACGACGTCCAGGTGGGTGCTGGGGGCAGGTGCAGCCAGGGTGCTGCCTAGAGGACGAGCAGGAGGAGGGAAAAGGCAGGAGGCGAGGCAGGACTGGCTCATCCTGAGACCTCGTGCTGGACAGGGGCCTGAGGCCTGGGCCGCTGGGCTTGAGGAATGTGGATCTGAGGGCACAGGCAGGCAGCAGGTGTGGGAGGCGGTGGGGGATGAGGGGCCGGGGGTCTGAGGTCTGGTGTGCAGGAGGGGTCTCAGCTGAAGATGAAGAGCCAGCAGATAAAGCACAGGCCCAGACAAGGCGGGAAGTGAGAGGAGACTCAGCCACGGGGCCTCCAAGGGGTACCAGCAGTGACAGATGGAGAACAGACCCCCAACAGCAGAGACATGGAGGGGAGGGCTCCCTAGAGCAGCAAGGGACTTGGTGGTCACTAGCTGAGAGATCAAGTTAAACAGGGTGGGAGTCTCAGGAAGGCTGGGGTGACTCAGAGGATTGGGCACACCCTAGACAAACATGATCCCATGCACTGTTCCTGTAGAGACAGAGCATGGACATTTTCCCAGGTGAGAAATGACCCATCAGCAGCCTCATTCCAGACTGTCCAGGGCCCCCTGCATGGCTATCTGTCCCAAGTCTGTCCTTTCTCTCCAGGGCTCTGCTGAATGGTGGAAGCCAGGCTGATGGGGGCCATCCAGGGAGAGCCAGCCAGAGGGAAACACATGCCATGCACACTTTTAAGCACCTACTGTGTGCAAGCCTGGGCCCTGGAGGCTGGAGCTTGCACCATCCTTGCCTTCCTGCAGAGGAGTCCTAGGGCGGGGTGAGTCAGGTCTAAGTCAGGGTGGTGACAGTCTCTTCTGTCCCTCCCTGCAGAGAGGCCCTGAGGAGGAGTCACTGCTGAGGACCCTCTCATTTGTAGGCTGCGGTGTGTCCTTCTGTGCCCTCGCCACCACCTTCTTGCTCTTCCTGGCAGCCAGGTGAGGGGAGTGCATGCTGCCTTGTCCCTGGATGGCTCTCCTTGGGTCAAGTGTCCATGCCTGGTCCCAGCAACCTTGGTTAGGGTCTCCCCTTCTAGCACACTGCCTTGGCAAAGTCCCTTAGCCCAGCCACAGGGGCCCCAGACAGGGCAGGTCCTGGAGACTGTGAGGGCTGGCGGGGCTGTCCTTGGTAAATGATTCCTGTGACTCCTGTCCATATCCAGGGTCCCCAAGTCGGAGCGGACCACAGTCCACAAGAACCTCACTTTCTCCCTGGCCTCTGCCGAGGGCTTCCTTATGGCCAGCGAGTGGGCCACAACCAACAAGGTCAGCAGCCAGCAGGTGGCCTTGCGAGTTTGAGGGTTCCTGCAGCCATTGGAGGCTGAGCCCACCCCTACCCCTGACGTCTTCCTGGCTCCACTGCCCTGGGGAGGAGCAAGGCCCAGAGAAGAAAGACCCTGACGATGGGGCTGCCCAAAGCTCCTGTTTGGGACGGCAGCTCCAGGCATGGGTGTGGGCATGGGCATGGGCATGGGCATGGGCATAGGCCCCCAGGTAGGGCTGGACCCAGGGCTGGCCCTGGTGCAGATGCCCCGCCTCCCACAGGTGGCATGTGTGGCCGTCACGGCCGCAATGCACCTCTTCTTTTTGGCCGCGTTCTCCTGGATGCTGGTGGAGGGGCTGCTTCTGTGGAACAAGGTGGTGGCTGTGCGCATGCGCCCGGGCCCCAGGATGAGGCTGTACTACGCTGCAGGCTGGGGTGAGGCCTGGCATGCACTCTTGCTCTGTTTTCCTCAACCGTGCCTTACACAGCCTCTGTTGCCCTCCAACACCACCCCATGCCCGTACCACCTGGCACCCAGCACCACCCACTGTTCATCTTCACTCAGAAGCACCTAACACCCAGCACCCTCCACTATCCAACACAACCACCCAGCACCCAATACCACCTAGTACTTGTCTTCATCCAGAACTACCTAACACTCAGCCTCCAGGACCACCCAACACCCAGGACCCGATGCCACTTCGCACCCAACACCACCCACTACCCATCTGCACCCTGCTGTGAGCTCAGTGTCCTCAGTCATATTAGCCTCTGGCTTTACCCTACCCCAGCTCACCCTGATCCCCCTCCACGTCAGCCCCACCTCTCCACTTCCAGTGCTGCCCCCCAATCCTAACCCTAGGCCAATTGCCATTCCCCCTCCCTGTGGCTCCCAGCTCTAAGCCTTTGGTCTAACCTCAGCTCTCCCCACTCTCAGACCACACAGGGCTCCGATGTCCCCCTGCTCCCCATCTCCCAGGGCTCCCAGAACAGCTGAACTAGGGGACAGTTGGGGGCAGCTCGGGGTGGGGCACTGGGTCCTGGAAATGAGTGGTGGCCTGGCCTGAGGCTCTTCCTTCCTTCCCTAGGTGTGCCGGTGGCCATTGTGGCCGTCACACTGGCCATGTGCCCCCAGGACTACATGGCCGCCGGCCACTGCTGGCTCAATGTGCACTCGGACACCGTGTGGGCCTTTGTGGGGCCTGTGCTCTTCGTGCTGGCGGTAAGCCAGGAGGAGTGGCGCCCGCAGGGAAGGGGCGTGGTGGGGACAGGGGCCTCCTCCCATCCGCTGACACCAGGTCTCCAGGCCAACACCTGCATCCTGGTCCGCGTGGTGATGGTCACTGTGTCCAGCGCCCACCGTCGTGCCCGCATGCTGAGCCCGCATCCCGGCCTGCGGCAGCAGATAGAGATCCAAATGTGGTGAGGCCCAGCTTAGGGGGCAGGACGAGGTGGCGCACGAGTGAGGCTGGTTGGGTGTGAGCATGTGTGATTCTGTGTTGCGGGTGTGGCCACGGGGCCACATGTGAGGCTGTATTGAGCACATGTGGCCTTTGTTAGCTGTCATGTGGATCCTGGGTGAGTCTGTGGACACCAGCCCCTGTCCTGGGGGCTCAGTCTGCAGAAGGCACTGAGAGCTTGCTGGGGACAAGTTAGGGGGACCCCCAAATCAGGCAAACCCCAAAGTTCAGGTCCAGGGTGAAGATCTGGGTCCCCACCTCGACCAAGGTCCCCCATCACTGTCAGGGATGAGCCTTCTGGAGAGCGGCCCCCAGCCCCGCCTCCTCTCCCACTCTTCTGCCACCATAGCAGGGCCACCCAAGCTAGCATGTCCCTGAAAAGCCATGGAACTTGGGGGACCCTGGAGAAGGGAAGGGGCAAGACCCTCTAACTCCATGCCCCCCATTTCCCTGCCCTGGCCTCTGCCCTCCTGGCAGCTGCCCTGAGTCTTTCAATCCAGGTTGGGGACTGGGCCCCATCTCCTGATGCCACCACCCCTGCTGCATGAGTCAAGTGCAGCCAGGGTTCTGGCTCCCAAGCCCTGCAGCCCCTGCCTGCCCTCCCCAGGGCCACCGTGAAGCCGGTGCTGGTGCTGCTGCCGGTCCTGGGCCTGACGTGGCTCGTCGGCCTTCTGGTGCATCTTAGCCCAGCCTGGGCCTACGCCGCCGTGGGCCTCAATTCCCTCCAGGTACCTCCAGGCCTGGGGGTCTGACACGCTGCAACTCGGTGGGCCTCTGTGTCAGGAGCGGGGTGCACTCCCAGTCCCAGGAGGCAGCTAACAGCAAGGGGGACATCCTGTCAAGAGGAGAGTTGAGGGCCGTCTGGGAACAGGTCACCTCGAACAAGCGAGTGCCCCATGAAGGAGGGCTCTGGCCCCATGTGACAGCTAAGGAGGCCAAGGCTCACAAAGGGGATGGACAGAGTCATTGCGCCCTGGTGTTCAAGGACATGGCTGAACCTCCAGCCCGCAGGCTGGGCCCAGAGCCACTCTGGCCCTCATCGGGGGCCAGGGGAGGTCCGCAGCACCCCAGTACCCTCTCCTTGGGGTCTGTAGCCCACAGTGGGGTTGTGTCCTGCTCCATCTGTGAGGACAGGAGTTGAGGAAAGGGTTTGGTCAGGAGGCTGAGGCTTAACCCACCCGATGAAGCCACAATGGTGAGGGGGCAGGGAAGTGTCTGAGCGCCCCAAGTGTCCTGGGCCCCAGAGATGAGGCAGACTTGGCCTCTGGCCTCGGGATCCACAGACCTATGGGGGACCCAGCCCTGGAGAGAGCTGGCCCAGGGGCTGATACTCCCCGCAGCCTGGCCTCTCGCCTCCCCAGCCCACCTGCTCCCAGGGCACCTCTCCCCGAACCTGCTCCCCACCCCAGGTCCCCGTTAGGGCTGAGGAGTGGGGCGGGCTTCCCTCAGCGGTGGGGTGAGGCGGTAAGAGCCACTCCCGATGCCTGTGGGCTTCAAGCCCTGGACGAGGCAAACACTCCTATCTCCCAACAAGCTCACAAATGGGGAAACCGAGGCCTCATGCAGTTGCTTCCCCAAGGCCCCCAAGCAGGAAGGAGCACGGCTGCCCCTCAGATCCAGAGTCTGGGTTCTCAGGCCCTAGGGGAGTCGGCCTTGACCACAGCTGGGTCCTGATGGGGCCCAGCGTAGGGCTCCTGGCCAGTGTGCGTTAATCCCTGCCAGTCCCTGATGACCCACTGTAGGCCGGGCACCACAGGAGGTGCTGAGAATGCAGAGCAAATAGGGTGGCCAAAAGCCCTTCTTGGGGGTGTCACGTGGCTCAGGCCCCAGGCTGTGTCCTCTAGGCTCTCGTCCCCTGCAGCTGTCCCCAGGCCTGGGATTTCCCTTCTCTCTTGGCTGTAACACCTCCTGCCTCTGCATCTTTAATCTTGTCCCTCTCTCTGGCTGTCCTGGGCATTCACGGGGCAGGACCCACCTTCAGGACAGTGACCAGTACCCAGGTCAAGAGGGACCAGAATGGGCTCAGCCTCATTTGCCATTTAGGGGTATTTTGCTTCCTTACGACCTTCTGTGCTGGCTTTTGTGGAGGGAGAGCAGAGCCACACCTGTCTAACCAGCTGTAGCTCACATCTACCCTGGAGAGATTTGTGGGCCTGGGTTGGTTGAACCAGCCCAGTTTCTACCTCTGTGTGAAGGGAAGCAGATTCCCACACGCCTCGAGGGATCATTGTGGGGTCCAGCTGGGACAACATTTGCAGAGGGCTAAACAATACCTGGGCTGGGGTTTAGCTCAGTTGGTAGAGCGCTGCTCTGCAGTCTCTGAGGTCCTGAGTTCAATTCCCAGCACCACAAAAATGGGAGGCCATGGCAATCCACTCCCGAGGCAATCCTGAAACAATCAGTCACTGAAAACCCTATGAGGGTCGCTATGAGTTGGACACCACTCAATGGCACCTAATAACAACAAACAATACCTGGTACATACCAATAACCGGTAAATGGCAGCTCAGTTGCTCCATTCAGTCACTCAACACCCACTTCCCAGCTCTTCCCATGCTGGTGCCGGTACACACACTAGAGAACCAAAGAATTCACCTATGCACCACCCAGCCACAGCCTGGTACCACAGGGATCAAGAGACAGAAGAACGGTCGGGGCACTGTGGGGACAGAGAAGCCAGTGATGGCGAGGGAGAGAGGGTGCTTCCTGCGGGTCAATTCTCAGCTAAGACGTGAAGCCTGCAAGGAGAGGGAGAAAAGAATGTTTCCAGCCAGGGGTCCTGGTGGAATCAAATGAGCAGCCAGAGGAGAAGTGAGGCAGGAGAGAGTATGGGGGCCAGAGCGCAGGGGCCCCCAGGGCTGTCATTAGGGGCTCCGGCTTTAGTGTAGGGGGAGTGGGAGCCATGAAAGGTGTTAGGCGGGTCCTGTTGTAGTTGGCTGGGAGTTCTGGAAGGACGCCTCCGTTCAGGAGGTGAAGAGTGGGCAAGAGGATATCAGATAGGGAAGGCCAAGCAGAGGCAGCAGGGCAAGGACAGGCTGGCTTTCGGGACAGCAAGTTACCAGGATCTGTCTGGGGAGCGAGGGGTGGTGGTAGCATCTCGGTGCCTGGGAATGGGGGAGCCGTTGGGCCCTTGAGCTCAGCTTTCAGCCCTGGGGGATGGAAGGTCTCCAGGTCTCACATACCCGCACCCGTGTCCTGGGTCCCCACCTTGGGGCAGGAGCTTCTGCCTCTTCCATTGTTGGGTGGAATCTGCAGGAGTGTGAGGCTCCAAATCCACCTGCTGGGCCACACTGTGACCTGGGACTTACTCCTGGGTCCCAGCGGCGCTGCGGGGGTCCCTGTCCATCAAATGGGAAGAATGAATAAACATCTCCCACCCCCGCTGTGAAGCTGCGCTGAGGGTCAAGAGAGAGGGAGCCCAAAACGAGGCGGCCCCGGGCCCTGCCTCCAGAGGTGCAGAGAGGGGGAGGCCCCTCGGCCAGCGAAGTTCCAATGACCTGGCCCGGGAGCTTCAGGAAGGGGTCGCCTCCCTCCCTGCAGGGGCCAGGTTGTGAGGACGGGCAGGCCCGCGCGGGACCCAGAGGGCCAGGGGTCAGAAAGGCGGGTACAGTGGGCCAGTGCCGTTCCCTGCGTACCGGCAGGGTTTGTGTTCACTGTCTCTGCTGGGGTCTGGCGACCACTGCGGGGCGCGATAACCCCGGCAGGCAGGAGGCCTAGGTGCAGGATGGGGTGGGGTCTCCGGGCAGTGACGCGGGGTCTGTCCTCAGGGTCCCTACATCTTCCTGGTTTACGCCGCCTACAACGGGGAGGTGAGTCGAGGTTCGCGGGCTGCGGGAAGGGGAGGGCGGGCTGGGGTCGCTCCGGCCCAGGTCCCCCTGCAGGCCCCGGGGCGGCCTCACCTGCGGGGTTCTCAAGCCTGACCCGTGCCGTCCCGCAGGTGCGGAGCGCGCTGCAGAGGATCGCAGAGAAGGAGGTGGCGGAGGAGCTCACACCTGCGCAGGCGCGGCCGGGCCAGGGCGGGAGGCCCCGCCTCCACGGGCCCGAGCGCCACGCCCCCTCCGCTCAGCCCGGCGCCGGCCGGCCGCCCCCATGTCCCTGGGCTTCGGCCCAAGGCAGCTCCGCAGCCTCGCCTCCGCCGCGAAGACACGTGGCTCTCAGAGGTGCGGTCTCACCACCCTCCGGGCCCAGTGCTTCCCTGTGCCTTGGTTTCCCCAGTGCTCAGAGCTTGGAGGCCAATGGCAGATCCTACTAGCAAGTTTGAAAGGAAAAAAAAAAAAAAAAAGACAAGGTCCAGGAAACTGTGCAACATTAGGGTTTGCAGAATGGTTTACGATTGTCACCCCCACTGCCACCACCAGGGGACAGGGATTCCTGGTGCTCAGCCAGAGGGGTGGCTTGCCCAGGTGACCTTCCCTGGGCCTCAATCAGGGGATGTTGGGGGGCCAGGCTTGCTGTACCACCCTCCTCACCAGTGAGCCATCACACGTCAGTTTCCTCATCACTAAGCTGGGATCAAAGTTTTGAGAGGATACCCAGGGTGTTTGACAATGAGGGCTCCACCAGGGATGGAGGAGCAGGTGTCCAGGGATGGAGAGTGGGCGTCCTGCCTTCGTCTTCCCAAAATCCACCAACTCGTCGCTTTCCCCCTGCTAGAGACCCATGGGCCCAGGATCCCCACCGCCTTCTCCTCCATTGCCGAACACGGGAGACCGGTGAGGCTGGGACAGGCTGGGCCCCAAAGGGCACCACCAAGGGGCCAGCAAGTGTGGCAACAGGGTTGGGGACACTGCAGGGACTAGGGCTGCGCAGGTGGGGGCGCTGGGGAACCCCTGGGAACAGGGGCCTCCACTGCTGGGCTGAAGGGCCCTGGCGCAGTGAGTTGCTGCAGCCTGCCCGCAGGCACACCTGAAAGCGAGGCCACAGAGCAGGGATACAAGGGAGGGGACGTCACAGGGGTAGCCAAGGGGGTCCACCTCTTCCCCTCCTCCTCAGGCTGTGGAGCTGACGGCATTCAAGACTTCAGGTACTGCAGTCCCTCGGAGGACTCCCCCTTTCCCTTTGGGCCTGGCCACTCCCTCAGCCCCACTCTACCGGGGTAGAAGTGACTTGGGAAGCAACCACACCTAGACCCCCAGTTTAGGGGGCCTCCTGCTGGTGCCTGAAGTCGTCCATTAGGACACCCGCGGTGCCAGTAGAAATGCAGGCTTCCTCAGGAGTGGGCTAGTTAGGGGCGAAGTGAGGGGCCCTTTCCAGAGCTGGTGCTGTCATCGGGTCACTGTCTACACCTCTCCCTGGCCTGGCCGTGAGGTCCTTGTCCTGAGCCTTGTGCCATGGGAGGCCTTCCAAGCCCTAGGGTCGTGGCTGTCCCCAGCCTCACTTGCCCCAGCTGCTTGGCGATGGGGACACCCCAGGCCCTGCTCAGGCAGAGGACTGAGGTCTGGGGGCCTCAGCCTCACCCAGGGGGAGCTGTGGGGACCTGGTTCGCTATCTCCAGCGAAGGTTGAGGGGTACACTCTGGAGCTCTTCTTGGGCCAGGCCTGGGGAGGCCGCAGCTTTCCCCCCACCGTGCAGATGAGGGAGCTGAGGCGCAGAAGGAGCAGCAGCAAGCCAGAGGCAAAGGCAGAGCAGGCTCCGGGCCCACCCGCATGGAGGGGTCGGCTGAGGCCCATGGCCAGTCGCATGAGTGTGAGCGCAGGCCCCCGAGAACCCTTCGCTCCGCGCCGCCTCCGCCCGCGACAGGTGCTCAGCCCTAGGGAAGCGCAGCTTCCATCCGCAAAATGGGCCGGAAGCGCCCCCTGCAGGCCGGTCAGAAGGGCGCAGGGCCCGGCCGCCTCCACCCCGCCCCCGCGCGCGGGCGCTGCCGTCTGCGGGAACAAGAGCTGCAGCGGCGCCTCCGCGCTCAAGTGACAGTGCTTTTGTCTCTGCTGAATGGGTGCGTTGCTAGGGCCGCTCGTAGCAACGGAGCAGCGTCTGCCTCGGCCCCACCCTCCGGACCCCCGGCCCTCCCGGTGCTCCCTGCTTCTGGCTCCCCACCCCTCCCTGCCACCCACTCCGGCGGCGCGGACAAGAGGTGCGGGGGAGGGACGCTGCCAGCTGTGTCCCTGCTCCAAGCCCAGGGGGCGCTGTGGCCATGCGTGAGTTCTAACGATGGAGAAACTGAGGCCAGGAGGGGCTGCCCAGGGTGGGCCGAGCCAGGATTCCCCCAAAGGTCTCTCTGCAGCTTCTGGTCCGGGAACCCGCCTGTTCTCAACAGCCCAACGCAGAAGGCCACTTCCCCCAGGTGTCTAGAGACTGCTGGCCACTTCCTCCAAGCCCCGCCCCACTCGCCCGGCCTGGATGAGGGGCGCAGCTGGCAGCCCACCATGAAGAGCGGCCCCGGACCAGCTCGCCCTGCTGGCTTCACAGCGGACTGTGGGGCCCTGAGCTGGGTCTCCTGTCCCAGCACCCACCCATCTTACTGTCTTTGTTTCTGCCCCGCCTGCCACCACGTCCTGACGTGCCCTGCTGTGTATGGTAATAAATAGCAGAGTGGAAGCGCTGTGCTTCCTGCGGATCCTCCTAGCCTGCGCTGGGCGGAGGTGCCAGGATCTCTGGGAAAGGGAGCCACAGAAGCTGTCACTTTGGCTTTGGGACTCAGCCTCATCAGGGCAGCCAGCGTTTATTCCCACCTGCGCTGGTAATCCTGGCCTCCTGGACCACCCTATACCTCCTGTGCAGAGGGGAAAGGTCCATGGGTCAGGCCTAAGGATGCCCTGGCCCCGCAGCAGCACAGGGCAGGCGCAGTCGGTGTGAGTGGGGCACTGGAGGCAGCAGCTTGGGCAAGCCAGCCTGGGGCTAGGTCCGGCCCTGCCCCAGCCCCGCCCACTGCCTAGCCACAGGCGAGACCCTTCTCCACATCCGATCTCTTCTAGGTTGGAAGGGGCTTCAGGGATGTGTTGGGCTCAGCACCAGGCAATGGGCCAGGGGCTGGGCCCAGGGGCAGAGCCCTGGTGGAGGTGGGGCAGAGGCAAGGGAGGGAGGGAAGCCCTGGAGACCCAGGGAAGTCCAGACAGCACTCGGTGGCCTTGGTGGCCTCCATGCGGACCCCACCTGGATTGAATCTAGGACAAAACCTATGGGGAACATCAACCCATCCCAGCAGGTGCAGGGCCTGGGCTCTTCCTTGAAGCCCCAGCCAACTTCTGCAGAACAGGCCGGCAGGCCAAGTGACACCGCGCCATGTTATTTCTGGGTCCCATGCCATGCACACAGTAAGCACCCAGGGAGTCAGCTACTGCCAGGGACAGGTGTAGGGCTGTGGGCGTGCAGCCCCTGTGGCCCAGAGAAGGCCATGTTCGAGGCCTTGAGGGCACCAGGTGGGGGAGGCCAGAGGTCCCGTGACAGGAGACAGTGCACCTGCTGGAGGGGCAGCTGTGAAGGAGCCCATGGAGGAGAGAAGGCTGGACCAGGGTGGCTACTGGATCCCAAGCAGGGGCTCCTGGGAGGATCACCAGGAGACCCACGCCCAGCCCACAGAGCCCGATGCCAGCTGCTATTGGGAGCCTGAAGGGACTCCAAGGAGGTGGGATGGAACTGGGCAGGGCACTTGGTGGCCCATGTCTTCCTGCATGTCTAGTGTCCTCACACTTCTCTTTTTCAGAAAGCTCCTGTCTCCGTGGAGCCAATCATAAGGGCTGAGAGGGAAGGGGGACTGAGAGGTCCTTCCCAATCCCCCCTTTGTGTTCCATAGCCCTCCTCCCACCACATACGTTCTTTACTCTCCAGGCAAACACTGTCAACTGACATCCTCCATCCCTTTGCTCTCACATGGTTCCTTATGTCTGGGCTGCCCCCAACTTCTATCTAGCTGGTAAACTCCTAGGCATCCTTCAAAACCCAATTTGGATAAGTGCAGCTATGAAGGCTTCCTGTCCCTTCCCTTGTCCCGGCAGGAGCAGAATCAATCACTACCCTGTCTTCCCTGGCTATTACCTGATGGTATCATGTGGGAGTAATAAGACGATTAACACAGTCACCTCCTTCAAGACTGAACATTGCCCAGGGCCAGGAACTAGGGTTCCCGCTTCATTTCTGTAGATGCCAAGCAGAAAATGGACACTTTTTTATACATAGAATCACTGCTGCCTCCCCTAGAAGACATGACTTTTTCTAATTTGCACAGAGGCACCAGGTGGACCAGGAGTGGCCCTAGAGATTAATCAAGGTGGTCAAGATGGGTCAGGACAATGGAGGTTTGTATGAAGGTTGTATTCCTTGCCAGTGCACAAGCCTCTTCACCCCTCTGTGACCCAGTTTCCTGATCTCTCATCTGGGGCTGCCACCTATGGAAGTAGCTGGGAAGAGCAGGTGGGACAAGGCAGATGAAGCACAGGGGACCTTGCCTAGAGCTGAGCAAGCACCCCTGATGTCAACTATGCTCACTGCTGCCACCAAGCCAGCCTAGGGGAGGTAAGGAATGAGGGAGGGCGGAGACAGGGCAGAGAGGAAGGGGCTGGTGTTGAAATCAAGTGGACCCCGTTGGGACTTGGTCTCCCACATCGTTCTTTTTTTTTTTTTCCCCCAGCACTGGGGGTTGAACCCAGGGCCTTGCACTAACATGCTTTGCAAGCTGCACCTTCAGCCCCATTTTTTTACTTTTTTTGAGACAGGGTCTCGCTAAATTACGCAGACTCCCTCTGGTCTTGAACTTGCAATCCTCCTGCCTCTGCCTCCCGAGCTGCTGAGATTACAGGCGTGCACCACCACACCCAGCTCGCAGATCATTCTTGATAGTGCCCTGGACAAATGCTTTCCTTGCTAGATTAACCCCCTGCCCCCAGGGCTAATGCAGGGACAGAGGGATGCAGGAGGACACACAGTAGGTGCTCACTAAGTGGCTGGGAGAGCAGGTGTAGCCAGGGTGGGACTGAGCTGAGACCCTAGAGGCCATAGCATCTCCCAGTCCTCCAGGTCTGTTGGGGTCCCAAGGATGAAGCATCCCCTCACCCTGGCCCCTCTGACCCAGCCTGCCTTCCCCGAGTTTTGAGCCTAAGGTCACCTGGGCGTCATCTCTGCATGGACCCCTCCCTGGCCACCCGAAGCACCCCCGCCAGAGGTTCTGCTCTGGCCCCGAGTTCAGATCCGCAAGGGTAGCTGGAAACTAATTGCAAAATTTATTCCAGGGCTGTGGGGGCCAGGGACATTCATAAGGGCACTTCTCATGTCAGGGCTGTGGGGCTCTGGCCTTGGCGGGGGCACACATCTTGGGGATGGAGACAGGATGGTGGAGGGCAGGGGGCAGGGACGCCCAGCCGTGTCCAGCTGGGCAGGCCTAGCGCAGGCTGCGACATCGACAAGAAAGCAGGACCGCTGGGGGTGCCCAGCCCAGGACAGAGGACAGCCGAGGCCTCTCTGCCATGCCTGGCCCTGGAAGGTGGCTTTTGGGACACATGGCAGAGGCGAGGGAGCTGAAGCCAGCTTCAAGTGTTGCAGCAAAGGACCCAAGAGGACGGGATCAGGAGGAAGGCTCATCACTGTCCCCATCCAGAGCCTCCTGAGCCACCTGCAGGGATGCTGAGTCCCCACAGGCCTCCTGCCATCCACCTAGGAGGTGGATGGTGAACAAGAGCCCTTCCCTGGAGTAGGGTGGGCCTCAGGAAACGACCCCAAGCCTGGGGGCGCCTGGAAGGAGAAGTCCGGGAGAAATCCTGGGCTGTGCCGGGTGCTGATCCCTACAACCCAGCTCCATCCTTCATCTGTCCCCTGCCCTCCTCGCTCACACCTTTTGAGGCTTGTCAGGAGACTCAAAAACAAAGCAAATGGAAAAGCAAAACCCCCAAGCCCTTCTTGCCTACAACCTTGCAGATTAGCACCAGCCCGGCTGGCCAGGAGTGGGTGGGGCTGGAATGTCGCGGGTGCAGATGACTTCCCCTCTCCCCCTCCCTCCTCTTCCTGCTTCACGGTGTGGAAGAAGGGTGATTGTGGCAAAACACTTTCTGGGTGACAGATCAGAGTCCCTCCTGTAAAAGTCAGATGACTGGAAGGCTGGGGAGAGGTCTTTCTGCCCTAGCCCATCTCCCATTGTCCTCTAGGGCCACAGCCCCTCACCCAATTTAGCAAACTCTAGTTTACAAAAACAAGGACTTCCCTGCCCTGTGGGGGGCGTTCTGGAGATCCCCCCACTTTCTCTCTCCTTAGATGCCCGCTCACCTTCCCCTGCCTCTGATTCCGGGAGAGAGGGAAGGGTGACCTCTGACGCAAGGGACATCCAGGCCCACCAGGGAATCCCGAACCTCTCCTGGGGGCCTGTGTTTCAGACTCCAGGGAGGAAGCCAGGGGCAGGGGAGGGAGGGTGGTCAGCAGCCACCTCCACAGGGCACCCTGAGAGGCAGGCAGGTGCCGCCCTGCCCAGCCTCACCCACCATCCCAAACCCCTTGGCTCCAGAGCTTGGGGTGGCGCCGCGGGCTGCCTCACGCCTGCTTGGCCTGCAGCATCTCAATGAGCAGGTTGTTGCGGGGCATCTCGTTGCCCAGGTGCTTGTGGTACAGGTACTCCTTGGCCTGCACGCTCAGGGCCCGCACCTCCACCAGGCACAGCAGCAGCTGCTGGAACTTGTCCCCGCAGTGCGGGTAATGGCACAGCGTGTAGTCGAGCAGGGCCGCGTTGGCCTTCTCCTGCGCATCCTTCACCAGGCTGTGGTTGTTCAGGAACTTCACATCTGCAACGGGAGGAGCGCGTCACCCTCCCAGCCCTGTCACCGCACCGCCACCACCACGTCCTGGTGAGCACCAGAGCCCAAACCTCTCCACCGCAGCCCCCCACATCATCGCCAGGGTGGGCGGGCACTGACCACCATCCCCAGCAACCCCTAAACTGACTTCCCTGGGTTTTTCCACAATGTGGCCGTCACTGCCACCAAAGCCAAACCACAGTCACCATCCCCTTCATCACCGCCCCTGTCATCACCGTAAGGGTCGTGACGGATTCCAATAATTTTCAAGACCATCGCCAACCTCACCAGCTGTGTCCCTGGCCATGTTATTTCAACCACTCAGGGGCCGGGCGTGGTGGCGCACACCTGTAACCCCAGGGACCTGGGTGGCAGAGGCAGGAGGATCACAGGCTCGAGGCCAGGGGCTGCCTGCATAACTTTGTGAGACCCTGTCTCACAATAAAAAGTAAAAAACGGGCTGGGCTGATGGTTCAGTGGTAGAGTGCCTACAATGCATGCTCGATACCCTGGGATAAAACCCCCCATACCACAAAAAAACAAAAACAAAAAGAAAAATACCAATTTTCTCATCTGTGAAGTAGGGTGACGGTCCCTGCGAGGCTGCCGTGAGGATTTGAGGAGCTGACTTGGGGGAGGCCCGGGAGAATGAGCCTGGGCTCTCACCACAGCCTCGGGCAGCGCCATTGCCATGCCCAGCCCCAGCCCCAACGCCACATCAAACTCAGTCTGTCGCCGTCACCCCCACAGCTGTCACAATCAGCCTCACCTCCCTACCCATCTCTAGTCCCTCTGCCGCCACCACGAGCAGGGTGGGCACACTGTGGCGGGACAGAACACAGTGTACGTGGACTGATCTTCAGCAGCGGGGCTGGGTGGGAAAGAGGAAAATGACAGGGCAAAGCCATCAGCGTGAATGACAAACGGGCCTGGCACGCGAGGCCCTGGGCTCCATCCCTCGCAGCTCCGCGAGGCAGACATGCTAAGCGGGGACAGTGGCGATGGAGAAGCCCCGGGTCAGATGTGAAGGAACGGCTCCGTGTGCGAGGGAGAGGAGCAGGGTGGCTCTGCGTGGACCAGGGGTCACTCAGGCTACAGATGAGGGGTGTGGTCAATGCTCCCCCACAGCGGAGTCCAGGGAAGACACAAAATATGTCTTCCAGCCGGGCGTGGTGGTGCACACCTGTAATCCCAGCGGCTCGGGAGGTGGAGGCGGGAGGATTGCAAGTTCGAGACCAGAGGCAGTCTGCGTAACTTAGCGAGACCCTGTCTCAAAAAGTCAAAAAATGGGCTGAGGGCACAGCTCAGTGGTCCAGCACTTGCAGAGCATGCAAGCGCGAGGCCCTGGGTTCAACCCCCAGTACCAAAAAAAAAAAAAAAAAAAAATGTCTTCCAGGTGGGACAGATGGGGGCCAAGTCTGAGCCAGCATGTAGGAGCAGGGACCGTGAGTGAGTCCCTGCCCGTCCTGACACCCTGACACCTGGCGCGGACGGCCTCAGTGAGGGGTGGTGGGGAGCTGGGGCTGTTCCTCGTCCCCAGGCCTGCACCGGTGCCCAGCCTGGGACAGGGCCAGAGGGAATCCTCAGGATCAGCCCCTCGTCCCCAAAGCTTCCACGGCCTCCCCTGTGCCATGGCTGCCCATGGTGGTCCGAGAAGGGCTGTCCACTTGTTCACTTGCTCTCCCTCTGCCCCACCTGAGCCCTGCTGTTGCGGGGGAGTCAGTGGCAAGTGCAGCCCGCAGCCTTCTAATCCCGCTTAACACCTGCTGCGCCAGGGAAGCTTGAGCGCCTGGCAACCCTGATCCCCAGCCGCCCCCGGTGCGCCTGCCAAGGCCAGTGTTGTCCAAAGCGGGATTTAGGGAAACCGGAGCTGGGTCTGGGTCACATGGCAGGATCTGGTGGCTGCTGTCCTCCACCCCCAGCCTCCTCAACCTCCAGTGAGTGAGCCAGGGTCATTTCCTTCCTTGCTGCCCCAGGGTCCCCATCAGCCCGGAAGACACCTTCGTGCCCGTTAGAAGGAAGGTCCCCTGTCCAGAGAGATACAGCTGAGGTTCAGCCCCTAGGTTTAGCTCAGTTGGTAGCACACTGTTCTACAGTCTCTGAAGTCCCGGGTTCAATTCCCAGCACCACAAAAATGGGAAAAGGATTACATGGCAATCCACTTCTGAGGCAATCCTGAAACAATCAGCCATGGAAAACCTTAGGATGGCCACTGTGAGTCGGACTCTACTTGATGGCACCTAACAATAATAAGTCCTTCCCTGCCTCAGTGCTCTTGCTCACTGAACAGCCTACCCTACTGCCCAGAGCACCTCTGCTCCCTAACCTGGCCTGCTCCAGACACATTAAAAAATCATGGGGAAATCAACCCACCTAGCTGGCCTCCTGGAAGCAAGAGGTGCCACTGACCCCATCCATCCCTGTGCCAGCCTTTCCTCATCCCAGTCCTGTCCCATCTGCCTTCATCTCTCACCACCCCTGGCCTGGGCAAGTCCCCTGACAATTCACCATAGGAGACTGGGAGTCCAGAGAAGGACAGCAGTTAGCTCTAGGCCGCCCAGCAGCAAAGGGGCTCTGGGAAAGAGCGAAGGTGGGGGAGGCCTGGCTGGGAGGCTGCAGTAGGTCAGGGGCGGCAGCAGCTAAGGAGGCCAGGCCGGGGCTTTAGCAGGATTTACTGTTCTCAGGAGCACCTTGCCAGCCGTGGCCGCCCAGTGCCCGGCTTGAGGGGACTGCTCATCTCCCGGAAGTCCCCTGCCTCTCAGCAGGTGGAGACCCCATGGCCCCTGGGGTCGGCCCCAGGGTAGGGGAGGCCGCAGCATCCTTAGTGGCTATAGGCCAAGAGTAGGGACCCAGTTTCCTGGGCACCCGGTCAATACCCCGCAGACATCCAGGTGGCCAGAAGGGCAGCCCAAGGCTGAGTCAGGGCACGCCCCAAACACCCAAAGACACCAGAGCCTGGATTCGAACCCAGGTCAGTCTAACTCCAGCACCCAGGCCTCCCACTAGGGTGGGCAAGGCTGGGAGCCCCGCCTGGGCGGGGTCTTCATTCTGGGGGACTGGACACACCTCAAGTTCCACCCACGGGGCCCACCCCTGGGTCCTGGACTTCCCCAGACAGGCCACTCTGGGCTTCCAACCTGAGGCCCCCCACCGTGAGACCTTGGACAGCTCACGCCCCTCAGCCAGCCTCCATGAGTCCCCAGTCTCTAAAGAGCTCGTTGCAAAGATTCAAATGGAGGCTGCAGACCCACATCCCCCATGGTCCCCTTTGTCCCTTAGACACAGAAGCAGGGCTCAAACAACCCTGAAGACACCCCCCGAACGAGCCAGGGGTTCTCTCTACAACCAGCTGGGTGACCTCAGGCAAGTCACTTCCCCTCTCTGAGCCTCAGTTTCCAGTTATCTGCAAAACGGAGGCAAAGTGGGCCCTGCCCGGGGCTGCCAGGACCTATGTTGTGCACCAGCTCTGGGCCCTGTGCACAGCAGGGCGGGAGGCAGGCGCTGGAGGTGCCCTGTGGGCTGAGCTTGCTGGGCTCCAGGGGCCCTAGAAGCGGGAGGGGCCAGGAGTGGTGCCCCACCCGGACAGCAGCCGCCAGCTCTCGGAGCTCAGGCCTGGGATCTCAGAAAAGCCCCCTTTTCACGGTTTAATTGAATATTTGAATAATCCTTTCATTCCAGCGAGGCATAAAGAATGTTGTCCCAATAGCGGTGACTCAGGCAGGCGCCCCGCGCACAATAGCCCCTCGAGTGGCGCTGCTATTCAGGCCGCCTTTTGTTGGCGCGGAGCAGTGGGTAAATTGCAATCGCTTAAGGGAATGCTGCCGCAGAGCCTCAATGGGAATCAGGAAATCGAATGTTAGGTCAATCCATTAAGCTTCGATTAAGTCCTCGGTGGAACAATGCCCGCCGGGCCCATCTTCATAAACACGGCGATTGCCAGGAGAGAGGCACTAATTTTAATTAAACCTCCTTACCTGCCTCCGAGCCGCCAAAGATGCTATTTAGACGCCAAATGGCACCCTTCTGCGAAGGCAGGCGAGAAGGAGGTGCGCAGAGGGCGGGGGTGTTGGGGGGGGAACAGTCATCCTGCAAGCTCCCACTGCCCAAAGGTGACGCCCACCCAGGGAGCCGGCTGGAAGTGGGCAGGCAGGTGGCTGGCCCTCTCTGGGTCCCTGTTTCCCTGGCGGCCAAGATCTGGTGGTCCGGGTGGGATCACGGGAGGAGCCCTCTGTTCCAGACTCAGGTGGTCCCTGTCACCCCGGGACTTTCCTCCTGCAGGGTTCAGGGCTGCCCCGAAAGGCCTTGGTAAAATGCAGCTGTGGTCATGCTGCTCCCAGCTTCAAATCCATCCCAAGGGAAGGTTCAAGGTGCTTGGCCTGGCATTCAAGGCCTTGCGCAGCTCAGCCCCTGTCCACCTCCACAGCCTTTTCTCCACCCCTTCTCCAACCCCTAGAGCCACAGGGAGCTTTCAGGATTCCCCAAAACCTCACACAAGCTGTGTCTTCAGCCTGGAAGGCCTTGAATGTCACTGGCTTTGTTTCACCCAGAACACTCCTACTCATCCTGCAAGGCCCAGCTCAGATGCACCACATCCAAGACACCTTCTTCCATATGCCAAGCGGAGCTGGCCCAGCCCTGATCATACTGGCCTGCTCTGGTCCTCTCCCAACGCAGAGGCCTGTGTGGCCCAGCGGCCTCCTGTCTCAATGCACTCCTGTGGGCTCCTGCAGGCCAGGCCCCCAAAGCCACCCCCTTCTACTCTTGCAGCCATAGCTTCACTAGATTTCTGGCCCTCTGCACTGAGGGCTTCCCTTCCACCACAGCCAGCCCCTGGGCCCGGAGATGAGGTCCCGGGCCTGACCCAGATGCAGCAAAGATGGAACCTATGGCCTGGGACCTAGGATAGGAACGACACTGATGCACACTCCTGAGGGGTCAGGCCACACGCTGAGCGGGTTTGTTGTTGTTAGGTGCCCTCAAGTCTGGTCCGACTCATAGTGACCCTACACAGAACAGAGCGAAACACTCCCTGGCAATGTGCCAGGCACACGATCTTGTTTATGTTTAAGCCCATTGTTGGGGCCACTGTGTCAATCCATCTAGAGGCCTTTGCCAAATCTCTAAATAGATCCTTGGACCCAGTTAAGGCCTACAATAGTGGTCATTTCACAGACGGGGAGACAAACGCTCAGAGAGGCAGTGACCTGCTCAAGGGCACAAAGCCAGAGAGACCAGAGGTGGAATTCAGGCCTCCCTAGGCCCTTCCAGACCTGCGGCTCTGCCCACCTCTAGCAAGAACACGCACGCGCATATACGCACATGCGCCACGAACACTGCATTCTCCCTTTTCATACCACACATCTCCTTCTCCCCGCAGCCTGACTGTCTCTTCCAGCTAAGCCTGAGCCTGGGGAAGTGGCAGGGAGGCTGGGGGTAGGAGAGAGCCAGCAATGCCCCAGTGGGCGATATCTGCCCCAGGTTAGGAGGAGCCGGGTTTACTGGAGCTGACAGCTCAGGGCTAGCGTGGGAAGAGACCTTGGGGGCCCTTCCAGGAGCGCTCAAGCACCCCTGGAGCTCAGCATCCCCTCCAGCTGTCTCTTTCAGGACTCGCCCAGCCCAGCCGCGGCCCCTCTCCTCTCTGGTCCTCCCTGACATCCCCTGCAGAGCCCCGGTCCACTGACCCCAGTCGCATTACCAGGCTTCCCACACTCCACCAGCCTCCTCCCTTCATCCTCTGCCATTCAACCCCTCCATGCCCTGCCTCTCCAGGACGCACGCCCTTGCCAGACCGGCTGTGATGCCAACTGCCACAAAGACTAGTCTCCATCCTGCTCCGCCACCCCGACCTCTGTTCCAGCCTCCATCCCATACCTGCTCCTCAGCTGCAAGATTCACCCACCCAGAGAACTCCTACTCATCCTCCAAGACCCCACTTAAATATCCCTCTTCCAGGAAGCCTTCCAGGCAAAGCCCTTTCTCCCTGCCCCATGTTCCCTCAGCCACATCCGTACACCCATCATTGGGTCCCACCCTTAACCACCTTGGGCACAGGGCTCTCCCAGGAACCCCTGTGTGCACACAGGTCACTGGGGCAGGGAGGGCACTGGCCATGGAGGCTCCAGACACCACACCAGGAGGGAGGGGAGCTGGCGGGCTGGCCTCGCCCTCTGCGTTCCACTTCCTCCTCCTTCACACTTGCTGCTTACTCCTGGCCATGTTTCCTTGATCTTGTTTGGGGATCACCCAGTGCTGCCGTCTCCCCCAGAGGAGGCCAGCTCCCCGAGGCTGGGGTGGGCTCCTTTCTGCCAGATGTTCTAGCCCCAGGGCCTTGCACTGGGCAGAGGCTCAGCAAATGTTTGTAGAATGAATGCATGAATGAATGAATGGGTGGGTGAAGGGGTCTGGGCTCCAGGGAGCTCAGAGTCAGCATCTGCACCCCTGTAGATGAGGGAATTAGGAAAAGCAGGGACCCCAAGAATGGAGCTAGGGAACAGGAAGTCCTAAACTCATGCAGAGCAGTCCATGGTGTGTGGGGGGGGGCACATACCTAACTCAATCAGCCGGGAATGGGTTGGGTTCTCAGAGGGGCCCCGTCCATGCCCAGGAGGCTGAGGCAGCATCACGGCCCCTGGTACTTCATGCAGAGAAACAGGCGCAGCAGGAAGACGGACACCATCTTCAGAGCCAGGTCCTGGCCTGCGCCCTCACAGCTGCTCTCTATGGAGGGCCCCTGGCCTTCCAGGCGCCTCCACCCCTGCCCTGCCCACTCACCGAGGCTGAAGAGGATGAGGAACTTGAGGCAGACGAACTCCTGGCGGTCCAGCTGCAGCGCGTGCAGCTGTAGCACCAGCTCCTGCGCGCGCAGCACAAGGCTGTGCAGCAGGGTGCCGGCCTGGGTGGCCACCGTGCTCAGCTCCACCTGCGGGCAGGGACAGGAGACTCTGATTGAGGACTTCGGGCCCAGCGGATTCAGGGGCTGTGGGCTGCCCTGCCCAGCTCAGCTTCCCCTGGCTGCCCGAGCTTCAATGCCCATGGTGGCTGTGGGCGGTAGCCAGGTCAGTGCACTGCACAGAAGGGAGTGAAGGGACCTTTGTATGTAAAGAGCTGCCGCCAAGCCCAGCAACAGGGATGTCCAGTGCAGCCACCCGCGGTGAGGGCAACTCCGGCAGGTGCGGGGTGTGTGGGGAGAGGGCAGCTCTGCCTGCGCACAGGTCACGGCCACATGTCCACTGACCACGGCCACATGCAACACTGGGCCCCACCCAGCCACACTCATCCACAGACAGGCTCCTTCACAGGAGTCACCTGCTTTGTGAGGTGCGAGCACCGCCCCCAGCCCCTCAGCTGGTCATTCCCAGTGACCCAGACCCCGGACTAGAGACGCATCTCCATCTGCTCGATGGCAGCCAAGTGTGCAGCCTGACACCTCTGTGGACGTTTGGTGACAAAACAGAGGCACGCTGGTGTTCACGTACACAACAGTACCGTGGCCAGACGCCTGGACCGCAGGGCCACACCGCATCACTCTCTTGCCACTTGTCCACACATGCACCCCATGGTCACGCATCCCTTGGGACAAGCATCCCTGTCCCCTGCCCCAAAGGGCAGAGACACAGCGTGAGAAGGGACAAAGAGGACAGAGGGCCTGAAGAGCCTCAGTCCCCACCCCCAGCACCCACAGCTGCTGCGGCTCAGCCTGTGTCCCGCCCCCCGGCCCCCGCCGGGACTCACCAGCCACCAGGCTAGACACCAGCCAAGCCCTCCTTGCTTTCCCCTGCACCTCCTCTCCGAGTGGGGGTCCTCCACCTCCTCAAGTCGCCATGGCCCCCATCTGCCTCCTCCCTGGGTCCTGCCCTGCCTATCCCGCCACATCAGTCTCTGCTCTGAGGGGCCAAAGGCTGACTCTGAGCCCTGAAGAGTCTTTGCCAATCCACTCATTCATTCATTCAATCATTCATTCACTGAGGGTAAGGGTGGACCCCAAGCAAGGTGGCCCTCAGCAAAGCGTGCAGGCTCACCTCTCACCTCCCCAACCCCCAGGCCCCAAGCCACACCCTGTACCTCTCCCCGCTGTGTACCCCTCTCCACTCCGCACCCCTCCCCACTCTGCACCCCTTCCC